>BMAO01028094.1:0-264735 GCA_019973975.1 Trichonephila clavata
TGAAGAGGAAGCTGGACTACTTCGCAGGCAGCAAAAGAAAAAAAAATGTTGAAAGTAAAGAAGTCGATTATAAATTTTTGAAAGAAGGGAAAATTTCCAAGAAAATTTATTTTATGTCATATGCGATTGGGCGAGAGCAGAACTATCCCGAAGAGCTGAGATTTAGGAAACTTTTAAGAACACTTTATTGTATTTTTGACGAGAGATTATTACCTAAAATTGTGAGAGCTACACAAAAGCTAAAGAAAACTTACAAAGACGATATAGAATCTTTTAATTTTGACTATATTAATTTTAAAAGAAAACAAAGATACAATGAAAACCCCAATAGAAATTTATAGTTGCAAGAGAAATCCTAATGTAGAGATACTTTTGAAAATATTTTTAGCAATTCCGATATCGTATGCATCAGGTGAAAGATCTTTTTCAGTTTTAAAACGTGTTAAAAATAATTTAAGAAGTACTATGGGAAAAAAGACAAATTGAACAACATGACCGAATTATACACAGAACAGGATGTTTTGGACAAAATAGATACGGTAAAAATAATTGATGAATTTGCGAAAGAGAAATCAGCTGTATAGAAAAACTGTAAGCTCTCTAGTAAGGTTTTTAATTTTTTTACATGCAGTTGAGGTTTTCCTTTAGCCGTTGAGTTTTATTATTAGCAATATATTTTATTTTGAGAATTTAAAGTAAGCGAATCTATTCACTATTTTAGCTTTTTTTTTTACTCTAGAGTCCATGTGCCTCAAACCTTTTACCGCCAGGGACCTCCAACTACCTTAATCCGCCTCTGGTTGTGCATTTACTGAAGGTTAAATTGTTTGATTGTTTATCTACGTCACTTCAAAGCATTATGAAATTGTTGGCGATGAATTTCAAAATTTTGAACCTCGGGAAAGTGAAGAGGATATTATCTGATAAGGCACTTCACTCCCCAAACTGCTACACCAACATTAGGAGTTAGAGCGGTGACAAATTTAACAAGCCACTCTATACGGTTGGTCTAGTGTGTCACTAGGACTCGACCCAGTGCCAGTTTAAGCTTATTTCGGGCCCTGAGTGCAGAAGATCTACGGGCCCACTTAGCACTGGTGGATTGAAATTCATAACCAGAAAATTTGGTGAAGTCCAGCTTATCCGGGCCCCTCGGCGTCCATCCCAAGCGCCCAATGGATAAACCGGCACTGACTCGATCCACGACTGTTCACAAATAACAGCGGACACGAGAGCGCATCCATGACCATTCAGCAACCATGGCCAAATTGAAGGTTAATAGAAATATATTCTAGCATTTGCAAGTTATACACATTGCAATGAGGGAGTGAGGGAGCCAGGGAAGTTTTTAACCTCCCCTGCGCCCTAAGCACTTTAAACTGTTACGCCCCCCACACCTATTTCCCGACCATCCCTTCATTCTTACTTTGCCAGTTTTGGCTTGGAAGGGATTTCTCTTTCTTTGTTTTTGCTCTTTGTAGAGTCATTCCATTATCCTCTACCTAAGGACCGTCGTGTGCCCTGGACCGGCAACCGGCAGCCGTGAGGAAAGGATAAAAGCATGGTTTAGCCACTCTTGTTCATTTCTTATTTTATGTCATCACGGATCACTCACCCATTAAAAAAAATTTTTTTTTGTAAATTAGTACAATTGTTTGCAATCACAGTATAGAGAGTATACTTTATTATAAGAACTCTCCTCTGCTTGTAAATTATTATCTTTTTCATCACTTATCCGTCTTACTATCTTTTATACATAGCAACATCAAACTGTTAAGATTTTGAAGTAGCGTGCATCGGGAGGACAAAACCCGGGACTTTTGGATCCGAAACCGAGTAACTTAACCACTATACCAAAATGATCATCTTAGTACGGAGGTTATTACTGGCTTATACAGATGATATCACTACACTTTTCTTTAATCTTTTACCCCCTAGGCAGGTACCTAGCGTGCCTAAGGGGATAATTGGCTCTGAAGAGAGTGTATATTAACTTCGCTTTATAAATATTGGCAACAGACCTGATAATTTTGATCCATGTTCAAGTGACGAGGATGAGACTTGAGCTGGCACCTCCTTTCCTAACTTCCACTACACCAACGGGACGACATTTAAGCCTCGACAGAGTTTATATGCAATGACCCCCTTACAAACTTTTTGATAGAAGAAAAACGTTAAAATAACTTTAAAAAAAAAAAAAAAAATGCGTTTAGAAAAGTTGAATAAGTGTTCAACTGTTAAATAATTCACAATAATTTGTTGTTGAGCGAAAATTTGAAAATATAGATTATTAATGAGATGTCTTGTTTTTTAAAAATAATAAACAGTATTTAGCTGTAAAAACAACTGATTTGCGTAAATTTTAGTCAGAGTGCAATAATGTGGGTCGGATTGATGCACGTAACAGAAAATATCTTGCATTCGGAAAATAAGATTTATTGCTTAATTCATATTACGCTTTCTAATTTCTGCGTTATCTGTCTGGCAAATTAATGCTCAAGAAACAAACATTGATGTTTTATTAAAATGTCTATTATTTTCTGTTAACAACTGTTTATTTATTCCAGGCCTTTGTATTGAAGAGAAAAACTTTCCTCTTTGTTGTGTCTTTGGTGATGCAAGCACCCTCACTTGAAATTAATTGTTTTTGATCAGAGTAATGATCAGGGCCGTTTTGTACCTCCCCGGGGCCCTAGGCACTTCAGATTGTTGAGTCTCCTCCTATTTCCAGAGCAATCCCTTCCTTCAGTTCTTGCCTTGCCAGTTTTGCTTCGGGAGGAATTTTCCTTCAACTCTCTTACTCTATTCCCTTTCTTTGTTTTTGCTGTTTGGAGAGTTTTACCATTATCCATTACTATAGATACGCCCTGTCCTGGAGTAGCAACCGTAAGGAAAGGATAGTGGCATAATTTGGCCACTCCTGCCCTTTTCTTACCTTACGACATCACGGATTACCCTTGTTAGTTATCATTTTTTTCATCGCTTATCGCTTTACTATCTTTTACTTTTAGACATCATTATTTTTCGTTAAGTCAATGCTATTGTACTGGTGCAACAAAGATTTTCTTGAGCTCATTGCAAAATCATTAATAACATCAATTTTCATGGTAATATCGTTTTAAGTGCATAGCAACATCAAACTGTTAACTTTTTTATTTTCTATGGTAGATCTTATTTCAGTCTTTGTTCTCTTAAGGGCAAAAATGCTTCTATCATGTCTCGCTAGGTGGGGGTACGAACACTGTGATTTTAATTTTTTCTCTTTTTTCACACTTTTATTTTTTGCGCCCCCAAATCTTTTGCACCCTAGGCACATTCCTAGTTTGCCTAAGCGGAAAAGTGACTCTGGTAATCACTAGTTCAGTTTCTTATTTTTGAATAAATCTTGATTTCTTGTCATGTTTCTCTTTATTTAAGTTGTAGCATACACATTTTTTTCAGTGTTCAGTATGTCTGTATCGAAGCCAAGTGATAAGAAAGTTAAACGAAAAACAGGTGACGAACATCGAATATTCCAAGTAAAATGGTAATTGAAGTATTTTTGTGTGATATAAAAGGTAAAAAAACTAATCTCCTTGATATATAAAAAGGTTATTAATGTACCAAAGTTATATTATATTCACTGCGAACCACATCAAACAAAATATCATAATTACGATGAATTAATGAGAAAAGAAAAATTAAAAGAGCTCAAGTTAGAGGTCTGGAAAAACAATAGTTAATGTTTAGTTAAGTATTGCAAGAAAGTGAAGTGGTGGTACATGCAAGCTACGTTTAGTCCGAGTTGATAGCCAATCACTTGAAGCCTTTTTCTGAAGGTGATTTCATCAAGAAAGGCCTAATTAAAGCTGGAGAAATTGTTTGTCCTGAAAATTTGAAGACTTTTCAAAAAATTTCTTTCTCTCGAAATACAATTGTGGGAAGAGTTTCTGACTTAGTCACCAATTTAAGAGATCAGATCAAAGCAAAATCATCTAGTATCGAATGTTTTTTCATTGCATGGGGCGAGAGAACGAATATATATGTATATATATATATATATATACCCCAATCAACCTAACAGTATATATATATTGTTATGTTGATCTGGGTTCGAGGATTTAATGCAAATCAGTCACAAAAACAATACAGTTCTTGAAGAGCATTGAAAATTTATTATCGCAAAAAAACAATCCTTAAAATGCAGGACACAGCAGCAATATTCACAAAATAAATCTCAAAAGGTCCTCACACCTTCAACAACACTCAGACACAATTATGAGTGTCTAAAATACACGTATGTAAAAGATTATTCACAAGCACAGCTGAGTAAATCAATAATCATGATCAAGGGAAATTTACTAATCGCTTGTGAAAACAGTACAGACTCGTATCGGCGAGCATCTCTCTATTTATAGTCCAGCGGATTCTTCGAGAAAAATCCGCTTGCGTCACAGATCGTGAAATTTGTGGATTTCTACACTAATTTCTAGAAGAATCTCGAAAAATCGCCAAAACGAACTCGCAAAAAATGATCATCAAGTCTCCAAATGGTCGCCAAGTCACCAAAATGGTCGCCAAAGTCTCCAAATTGGTCACCTAAAATGATGCCAACTTGGCTCTATCGCCAAGATTTCACCAAGTTGCCATTAAATCATCTTTGCAACATAAAGGACGGCGTTGCTTGCGAATATTACAATTTTAACATAAAATAAATATAACATAGAGTATTATAAATGCTTTACACATCCGAAATCAAATTATTTACACTATTTTACACAGAATTCGTAACAATATACATATATATATATTAACATAGATCAGGGTTCCAGCATCTTATGCAATCTGTTTCAAAGAACAAGAGAGTTCTTCAGGATCGATGGCAATTTATTGTCGAAAAACAATCTTTGAAATACAGAATACAGTACTCGAATTCACTTAATAAATCTCAGAAAACCTTCACATCTTCAAAAGTGCACAGACACAACTTTCAATGTCTAAAATACAAGTATGTTTAAGGATCATTCACAAACACTCACTCGTCCTACTCAACGGCCAAATAAATAACTAATCGCTGGTCGAATGTTCACGGTCAAAACAAGACTACTCTTCAGCAGTCAAAACAAAACTAACTCAGTTTCGGCGAGTGACTCCCTATTTATAGCCATCACGGATCTTTCGAGATCGTTATATTAATAGATTTCTCTACTAATTTCCAGAATAATCTATAGGGTCGCGAACTCGCTAAAAATGGTTGCCAACATGGTCAGCATAAACGATGCCAATTTGGCTTTATCGCCGAGATTTCGCCAAGTTTCCATTGAATCACCATTATAATGTAAGTAACTTCGTTGCTTCCGAATATTACAATTTTAACAAAAAAAATAAATACAGCACAGAGTGGTATAAGCGTATTATACATCCAGATATAAATAATTTACTCTATTTTAAGTATTCTTTACAAAAAATTTGTAAACTAGCTTTCATGGCCGGCATTGCACGGGCTTTTACCGAGGGTATAACTTATCCCCATGTTAATTTCCATCTTTCTTTCTGATGCCTTCACTTTTATGTGGGTGTAACGCGTACGATGTGAGTGCCCGCCCCTTGAGTGCGTATCATGGCTTTCTCGTTTAACATTTTCCCTTCTCTTCACAAAATCAGCACATCCAATAATATTTTTCGAAATTACTTTGACTTCTTTGTTTCTTTCCTCTCCCCAGGCCCGGCGTTGCACGGGCTTTTACCGAGTGAATAACTTATATATATATAATCCCCAGGGGAATTTCCTTTTTCCCTCATGTCGATAGCACTTATGTGTGTGTATGCGCGCGTTGTCAGTAATTTCTTTAACTATGTCATTAAAACTCCCTTTTTCGAAATTTGTTCTTGCGTTGGTGTGGTGTGGTAATTAGGAGAGAAGGGTGAAAGGGCTCAGGTGTCGTCCTTGTCACTTGACCATGGTTGAAAATTCAATGTCCGTCGCCAAATCCCTCGAGTAGGTGAACAGTGCGACTTTAAAAATCACTCACTCACTTTTGAATTCTTTCGTTGCAATTTTTTAGCCCCCCGAAATGAAAACGTAGATTTCTTAAAAATAAATGTATGTTGAAAAAAGACAGAAAAGTTGAAATTTTTCAAATTACAAAATTTTACTACTACTTTAAATCTTGAAGAAAAATTCAGAGGATTTTTTGAAATGTTCGACACACGGGAAAAAAGTTTCATGCAATTATCTTTTTTCAATGAAGAAATTATTAAATGATTAATTTAAGTATTTTGAGTGTTTTATTATAATTCGTTCAAAAACTGAAACGTAACATTGACCTTCACTAATTCTACCGCGCATGCGCAAAAAACTCAAAAAATCTTCCCAGTGTTTTTTTAAACTTTTCATGATCGCAAAAACGGTACTTTACGAAAATCAGAAAAAAAATTTTAAATCCGTAATTTCTAAGCAATTTTTTTCAATCTTCGTATAGATTACAGATGATATTTTTTTACACACGAAAAAAAAGTTTAGTGCGATAATTTTAATAAATAGCGAAGTTATTCAGCGTTGAGTAAAAAAAATTTGGTCTAATATTTAAAAAATCGCAGAAAAAAAGTTTTGGTCATTTTATTTTTTAAATGAATGGATCTAAAAGAGAAAGGCTTGAAGTTACTTAGTGTAGAATATCGATTTAATAACACGAAAATAAATTCATATTCAACGATTTAGAAATAATGTTCATAAAAACTCATAAAACTATTCTGATGCTTGATTTTAAAAAAAATCATTTATTTTGTTATAGTTAGTTTTTAGGAATCTAAAATAATAAAATAATTTTCAGGTTTTCATTAATCAATCAATCGTTACTTACAGTTAACTTAAAAATGTCTCTCTAGAACGTATTTTTATCCTAAATAATAGGCGATATACTTTTTATTAACAAATAATTAATTTAATAATAAAATAATAGAAACATTCCTTTGATTTTAAAAAAATATATTAATTTAAATCCATTATCAATAAATACTAATAAAAAAAATTCTACAGATAATTCTTGAAACGTTTGGGTGTTTGATTAAACATATGTAAGTGTTAAAAATCCACTTTTGGGGGAAAACCTAGTCATATGCTAACATTCACTGAAAAAAACATTAAAAAAAAAAAGAATACTATTTGATAAAAACATTTAATTTTTTAAATTTAAATTTTATAGTTTTTATTCCACTCTGTGTTAATTAAATTATTTAAACACGTATCTGCGAAAAAAGGTATATTATAAAAAACTAACTTATTAATTATTTTCTAATAAAATTGATTAAAATTGCTCATTTAGCAATTAATTGTGACATACCATTTGCTTATATAATGGCAGCACTGAAAATGAAGTAAATTTCAGATCAGTGGGGATGCAGCAAGTGAATTCAATCATTGAAGAAGTTATTCAATGTGAAGTAAAAATTGAGACTACTTTTTAAAAATTCTTTAAAAAAAAGTTTTGGGAATTTTATTTTTTAAATGAATGGATCTAAAAGAGAAAGGCTTGAAGTTAATTAGTGTAGAATATCGATTTAATAACACGAAAAGTAATGTGTGGCGACGCAATGTCCAGTAGGAGAAAAAATTTAAGACAAGTATGAAAAGAGCGACCGGCGGGTTTCTGCGAGGCGGACACCCTCCTTCGCATTGACCGCGCACGGCAGTGCTGCAGTTATAGTCTTGAGTGTAGCGGGAGCTCTGAGCACTCCGCCACAAGAGCAGTTAACATTGAATGCAATAAATAAAAGTGGATCAAAAATAGTTAAGAGAATTGAATTTAGCAAATAAAAGAGAAATTTAAGTTATGGAGGATTGTACGAGTCCAGGAGAATTCTCCTGGGTCGCTTCCTCTTAATATTGGCTGTATAATTTTCAAGGTTTTGCATATTAATATTATCAGAGCTATTGAGTGAATCAAAAAATTTAATCGAGTGATCTTGGATATGCTGCTTAAAGGATGGTATATTTAAACAAAAACAAAAAAAATTAAAAGTACATAAAAATAAAAGAGGATCACATGTTAAAATAAGTATTTATCAGTACAATTAATTTACGTGGGAAAAATTAGCAGAAATGAAAAAATCGTAATCCGTTGATTCTAACTCCGAGCTACACGATATCACTCCGCATGAAGTAAAAATTGGGACTACTTTTTAAAAATTCTTTAAAAAAAAGTTTTGGGAATTTTATTTTTTAAATGAATGGATCTAAAAGAGAAAGGCTTGAAGTTAATTAGTGTAGAATATCGATTTAATAACACGAAAAGTAATTCATACCCAACGATTTAGAAATAATTTTCATAAAAACGCATCAGTTTTAACACTATTTAAAAAAATTCGGAAAAAATAGAAAATATCGTTATTTTATAAAAAAAAGTTATACCGTATCGTGGCGAAATAAATGATCTTTCCGATTCTGTAATAATTTTTTGTCTGATTTCAACACCGAAAATTCGATGACAATTTTAAGATGGTCGAAAACGTCGGACGATAAAAAAATTTTCACTCGCATTTTTTTTTACTCGTCAAAGTTACTGATTTCCCCCTGTTTAAGGCAGAATTTTTTTAGTGTAACCATTGAGTTAGATGCGGTCGAAGGCGAAACAGGTCAAATGTCTTTGGCGCAAAGCTAATTTTCGACACCAATGTTTGGCTAAATGTAAAATCGCGTATTTTGAATTATTTTAAAAATCATTACCCTCATTTTAAGGGCATAATTTTTACGTTAATGCTCTCAAACATCACCAATTATTTGCAAAAATAACGTACTTTGAAATAAAAAATGTACAAATTACTACTTTTTAATTTATTTCTCAGAAAAACATAAGTTTACGAAAATCACAAATTTTTTTTAAAATCCGTAATTTTGAAGCAATTTTTTCAATCTTCGTATATGTTACGGATAATATTACTGTACATCACGGAAAAAAGGTTTTGTGAGATTACCTTCATAAATGACGAAGTTATTCAATGTGAAGTAAAAATTGGGACTACTTTTTAAAAATTCTTTAAAAAAAAAGTTTTGGGAATTTTATTTTTTAAATGAATGGATCTAAAAGAGAAAGGCTTGAAGTTAATTAGTGTAGAATATCGATTTAATAACACGAAAAGTAATTCATACCCAACGATTTAGAAATAATTTTCATAAAAACGCATCAGTTTTAACACTATTTTAAAAAATTCGAAAAAAATAGAAAATATCGTTATTTTACAAAAAAAATTATACCGTGTCGTGGCGAAATAAATGATCTTTCCGATTCTGTAATTATTTTTTGTCTAATTTCGACACCGAAAATTAGATGACAATTTTAATATGGTGGAAAACGTAAGATTACTGCTCGGCCGAAACGGAAGGGAAGTTCCGCCAAATAAGCAACCGGCAGGAGTAAAACAATTAGGCGTTTTAAGGTTTTTAATTAACATCTTTTTAACTAATTACAATATCGGAATATAAATAGCAATACGGCTTCCCCGAAAAATTCCCGATCTTTTGGTACCTTCCGCGACTTTCTGCGTGGTGCTGTTCGTGAGAAGATAGACGCACATAGATAGATACGTTTGTTTACCTTCGAATTTTAATAGTGTAGACTAGCTTTCATGGCCCGGCGTTGCACGGGCTTTTACCGAGTGCATACATATGTGCATTGACAAAAAAACGTACAAAATGACAAATGAAATTCATAAAGTGTCTTTTTTGAAACTAAATTTTTTTAAAAAATAAAGATAATCAGTTTTATAATATTTTTTAAAAATATATGGCTAACTATGTTTTGCTCATTATTTTACATATGTGTATAAAATGTTTCACATATTCAAGAAATATTTTTTATAAGAATTCATAAATTTATTGGTAATGAATTCAGTGGTATGAAATTTCCTGAATGAAATCAAAAACTATAATAATTATATAAAATGAGTGAGCTTGTGAATCATGACACAGTTATGAAATAGCAATATAATAACTAACAAAATATAACATGCATGCAGCTATTTCATGTTTAATTATGTTTTGTTCATTATCGTACATATGTGTGTAAAATATTTTTCATATTGAATAAATATTGCTGTAAGAAGTGGTATATAAATGAAAAAATGTATTACAAAATGATATTATGTTCAGTAAAACAAAGGAAAAAATACTTTGAAATTAAAATTACTTTTGTAACCTGAGAGAATGCTTGAAGTATCATTACAAGGCTCGGGAAATAGACTGGCAATTAATAATGAAGTATATAATTGATGAACATTGCTATTAGTCTTTCTACGGAAATTATGCTTATTTAACTGAATACACCCTTTTTTTAACAGTTAAAAAAACATGATAAATGAAATTGATAATAACAGTATCCATTTATTTCATTTTTGTAACATTTAAAACTACCTTTGTATTGGAAAAAAAATTGTGTGGAACCATTAGCCTGTGCATTAAATATTATAGTTAAAGCACAGTTTCCAGAGTGAGGGGCGAGGACCCTGTTCCACATTTCACTCCACAATACACAAAATAAGTGTTTACATAAAAAACTGTTTTAATAGTTAATTATGTATACACTTATCTTGCATTATTAATGTCTACATTTTTAAATTTTCAAGGGTACCAGCGCATCATACACTTTAAAAAAGAAATTGACTTTTGCAATTGCAGTTTTAAGAAATTGTGCATATTTTTCAGAATCAAAAAATACTAACGCACATATGTACATTGATAAAAGTGTCTATTTATTTTATCTTTTTAAATTTCAGACTACCTTTTTTTTTTAAAGAAAAAAAGTAAAGATTATCAGTTTTATTATGTTTTTCAAAGATAATATGCAGGTATTTAATTCAAAAACTTGTTAATTATATTTTTTTCATTATTTTATACATGTAAAATATTTTTCACATGCAAGAAATACTTTTATATGACCAGCACATCATACACTTTAAAAAAGAAATTGACTTTTGCAATTGCACTTTTAAGAAATTGTGCATATTTTTCAGAATCAAAAAATACTAACGCACATATGTACATTGATAAAAGTGTATTTATTTTATCTTTTTAAATTTCAGACTACCTTTTTTTTTTTAAAGAAAAAAAGTAAAGATTATCAGTTTTATTATGTTTTTCAAAGATAATATGCAGGTATTTAATACAAAAACTTGTTAATTATATTTTTTTCATTATTTTATACATGTAAAATATTTTTCACATGCAAGAAATACTTTTATATGTGATACATAAATGAAAAAAAGTATTACAAAATTACATTATGTTTCATAAAACGAAGGAAAAAATATTTTGAAGTTATAAGAATGAAAAAGCCTGGAAATTTATTTACATTCAATGCCCAAAATCATTCAAAAAGAAAATAATACTGTATGTGAGACTAATATATGTTTCAGAATTATATTTTTTTTACAGTATTTTTTATTCCACTCATTCACTTATGCCAAGAACAGCAAGTTTGACCTTGGCCACTGAGCGTTAAACAGAGGGGGGGGGGGAATAATAATGATTCTTGCGCATGCGCAAAGCCTTTAGAATGTCTTTAAAGTTTTCATTATTTTTAAGAGAAAGGCTTGAAGTTACTTAGTATAGAATATCGATTTAATAACACGAAAATAAATTCATACGCAACGATTTAGAAATAATGTTCATAAAAACTCCTAAAACTATTCTGATGCTTGATTTAAAAAAATCATTTATTTTGTAATAGATAGTTTTTAGGAATCTAAAATAATAAAATAATTTTCAGGTTTTCATTAATCAATCAATCGTTACTTACAGTTCGCTTAAAAATGTCTCTCTAGAACGTATTTTTATCCAAAATAATAAATGATATACTTTTTATTAACAAATAATTAATTTAATAATAAAATAATAGAAACATTCCTTTGATTTTAAAAAAAATATATTAATTTAAATCCATTATCAATAAATACTAATAAAAAAAATTCTACAGATAATTCTTGAAACGTTTGGGTGTTTGATTAAACATATGTAAGTGTTAAAAATCCACTTTTGGGGGAAAACCTAGTTATATGCTAACATTCACTGAAAAAAACATTCAAAAAGAAAATAATACTATTTGATAAAAACATTTAATTTTTTTAAATTTTAATTTTATAGTTTTTCTTTCCACTCTGTGTTAAAATTATTTAAACACGTATCTGCGAAAAAAATTATATTATACAAAACTAACTTATTAATTATTTTCTAATAAAATTGATTAAAATTGCTCATTTAGCAATTAATTGTGACATACCATTTGCTTACATAATGGCAGCACTGAAAATGAAGTAAATTTCAGATCAGTGGGGATGCAGCAAGTGAATTCAATCATTGAAGAAGAGATAATTAATTTACGGGTGGGAAAAATAAGCAGAAATGAACAAAATCGAATTGTTGAAAAAGATAGAAATTACTTTGAATGATTAAAAATCAGAAAAAAACCTTTTAGAAGACAAAAAAAAAAAGTACATTAAAATAACAGAGGATCATGTTAAAATAAGTATTTATCAGTAAAAATTATTTACGTTGGAAAAATTAGCAGAAATGAAAAAATAGAGATCATCTCCGATTCGAACTCGCAGAGACACGATCTGCTTTACGGTGTAAATGAAGCGAAGCGCTATCCGACTGTGCTACCGGGACCCGTAGCGAAAAATGAAAATAGGCAATAATAATAAATGGGAGGACGAAAAAGTAATTTTTTCACTCGCAATTTTTCTTTACTCGCCAAAGTTACTGATTTCCCCCTGTTTAAGGCAGAATTTTCTTAGTGTAACCCTTGAGTTAGATGCGGTCGAAGGCGAAACAGGTCAACTGTCTTTGGCGCAAAGCTAATTTTCGACGCCAATGTTTGGCTAAATGTAAAATCGCGTATTTTAAATTATTTTAAAAATCATTACCTTCATTTTAAGGGCATAATTTTTACGTTAATGCTCTCAAACATCACCAACTATTTGCAAAAATAACGTACTTTGAAATAAAAAATGTACAAATTACTACTTTTTAATTTATTTCTCAGAAAAACATAAGTTTACGAAAATCACAATTTTTTTTTAAATCCGTAATTTTAAAGCAATTTTTTCAATCTTCGTATATGTTACGGATAATATTACTGTACACACGGAAAAAAGGTTTTGTGAGATTACCTTCATAAATGACGAAGTTATTCAATGTGAAGTAAAAATTAAGACTACTTTTTAAAAATTCTTTAAAAAAAAGTTTTGGGAATTTTATTTTTTAAATGAATGGATCTAAAAGAGAAAGGCTTGAAGTTAATTAGTTTAGAATATCAATTTAATAACACGAAAAGTAATTCATACCCAACGATTTAGAAATAATTTTCATAAAAACGCATCAGTTTTAACACTATTTTAAAAATTCGAAAAAAATAGAAAATATCGTTATTTTACAAAAAAAATTATACCGTGTCGTGGCGAAATAAATGATCTTTCCGATTCTGTAATTATTTTTTGTCTAATTTCGACACCGAAAATTAGATGACAATTTTAATATGGTGGAAAACGTAAGATTACCGCTCGGCCGAAACGGAAGGGAAGTTCCGCCAAGTAAGCAACCGGCAGGAGTAAAACAATTAGGCGTTTTAAGGTTTTTAATTAATATCTTTTTAACTAATTACAATATCGGAATATAAATGGGCAATACGGCTTCCCCGGAAAATTCCCGATCTTTTGGTACCTTCCGCGACTTTCTGCGTGGTGCGGTTCGTGAGAAGATAGACGCACATAGATAGATACGTTTTTGTTACCTTCGAATTTTAATAATAGTGTAGAGATATATATATCCTTACTAATATTATAAACGCGAAAGTTTGTGTGGATGTTTGTTACTCTTTCACGTAAAAACAACTGAATGGATTTTAATGAAACTTTACAATAATATAACTTATACATCAGAGTAACACATAGGCTATAATTTATTCCGACATTGCAATTAGTTAAAAAGATATTAATTAAAAACTATAACGCGTAATTGTTTTACCTCTGAGTCTTGTTTATTCTGCCAAGCGTCATTTCCATTTCAACGGTATGAAGTTTTGACTTTTCCAACGTTTTTAAAATAACAATCTAATTGTTACTATCAATCTCAGATAAAAAAAATAATTTCAAAATCGGAAAGATCATTTATTTTGCCATGATACGGCATAATTTTTGTTAAAAAAATTATAATATATATATTTTTTACTTTAAAAAAAATGAATTTTTAAAAAAAAAATAATAAGCGTTTTTATGATAATGATTTTTAAATCGTTCCGTATGAATTTCTTTTCCGGTTAATGAATCGATATTCTTCACTAAAAAAGATTATACTTTTCTCTCTTAGAATCAGTCATTTAAAAAATAAAATAGCGAAAACTTTTTTTTTACGATTTTTCAAAAAGTACTCAAAATTTTAATTAAACATTTAATTACTTCATCATTTATTAAGATAATCATGCGAAACTTTTTTTTCATGCGTAGACAAATATTATCCGTAATTTGTACGAGAATTCAAAAAATTGCTTATGACGGCTAAGTACTCTCGCTCTGATACGCTATAATTTCGCTTAGCCCTACTTAAGCTACCCGATGCGAATGCAATGGATCTTTGTTGCTGCGTCAAAACTGCCCCAACCCCAACTGCACTGGCATCCGTAAACAACTCAAATACCTTATTAAAATCTGGAAATTGTAAAACTGGGGCTTCTGTCATGACTTTTTTTTATGTGATCAAAGGTTTCCTTGCGTTACTTCAGACCAAGCAAATTTAGAATTTTTTCTCTTTAACATATATAGAGGTTCACAAAGATCTGCGTAATCCTCAATAAATTATTCATACTATCCTATCATTCCCCAGAATTTTGCTACCTCCCAAGCATTTTTCGGAGGTTTCATTTTCATAATCACTTTTACTTTCGCTTCATCAGTTCGAACCCCTTCCTTACTAATAACTCTAGACCTAAATATTTTAAAAAATTTCAGGAAAAATTACATTTCTCGCGATTTAAAGTTAGACCAGCTTCTTGTAACAATTGAAAAACTTCTCTTTAATGTTTAACGTGGTGTTTAAACGATGGAGACAATATTATAACGTCATCCATATACACACTCACGAAATGCCCAAGAACCTGTTTGAGAATTACCTCAATAGATTTTGAAAATTTGGCACTACTCCCGAGAGACGTACCATTTTTAGTCACGAAGGCCGTCTTACTAATGTCTTTGGGGTTTACCGCTAGCTGAATGTAGCCGGACCTGAAGTCAAGCGTGGACATAATTCCGGTGTGGGGGATATTTGTAATCAAATCATCAATGAGCGGTAGAAGATATCTAGGATATTTAGTTATTGCGTTCAACTTGCGATAATCTATCGCGAAACTGTAAGCTTCTGGGGGCAAGCCATTATTTTACGACATAAAACAACGGGAGATGCATGGGAAGTTGGATAGGTATGATCGTACCTTCCTCTAACATCTTATATTTACATGATACTCTATAACTTTTTGCTTCACCCTATCATAGCGATAAGGTCTAGGAAACACCGGAGGTTTGCCCCCCGTATCTATTTCGTGATTCAACGCATGTGTAAGCCCCAGTTTATCTGAAAAAATTTCCCTAAAATTATTAAATAACATTTTTAATTTCTCATTTTGTTGATCACACAGCTTCGTGTTAGAGAAATCGATTTCAACGGGCTCTACTGCTTCTGGTGCCTTTTTTATTTGAGAATCCGGAATGCTTAAGGATTTCTTTATCAAAGTCTAACCCTATTTTGGGCACCAGCATGAAATCAATGCCCAAGATGCATGGATACTATTTCTCAGCAATCACGTGGAAATTCCACATTTTCGTGAACTCCCTAATCCTAACTTGTAATTCATCCAATCCTAATCTGTACATTAGGCACTCTGTGTAGTTACGACCTAGGCCTTTGAACATTTTATTGGCCGGTAAGAAAAATACGTCATATATGTGTCTTCCGAAATAAATAGTTTTTCTGCCTCGGCATCCCACAATGCTTTTATAAATGTTTCATGTAAAAGGATAGGAACATATGGAAGGTCAACTGGAGTTAATCGTAAAGCACTTATTTTAATCCTATTAGGAGGGTTTCATTCAACTTGCAACCGCTTACCTCCTTCAACACGATCGTTTAAATGTTTAAATTACCATTACTTCATCGCCCCCCCTTGTGGTTTAATCTTTATTCTGACCCCTATTTTTAAAAGTAGTACGATCCCTACTACTGTCGGATCTATGATCATCTCGATAATTTCGGACCCTGTTCTCGAACCCATGATTTCGAGTATCTCCGCGATAAAGGTTGTTCGAATCTACATTCGTCACTCTCCCATCAGTCTGCTATTTACCACACCTGTATCTCGCCAGTTGCCATGTCTACGCCTTTCTGGAAATCTCTTACTCGAATCCCAGTCACCTCTTTCAAAATTAGAGTTCGAACCCTGGGTTCCCATGTTTCTATATCGTTCCTCATATCTATTAACTAATTCTAACAACTGTGCCTTAGTTGTGGGGTTCCTTACTTCTACGTAATCCATCCCCTGAGGTTTGAGTTTCATAATAATGGGATTCCCTAATTTTTCATTAGTATATTTCAAATTTAGTTATTTACGAATCTTTAGCAATTTATAAGCATAATCGGATGGAGCTTGACCCCTACCCTGATTCGACGTAAAAACTCAGCTTCTAATTCAGATCTATTTCGCATCACCGGAAAATTGTCCGTCAATACCTGCTTTAACGTAGCAAAATCAGTGGTCTCGCCATGCACAAACGAATACCCATTGACCTTAAACCAATCTAGCGCCCGTCCTACGAGATGACCTTTTAGGTATGTACATGCTAAATTTGTAGGTGTCTCATAGTATGTGCTATGTAATCATTAATATTTGACAAAAATTCTGATACATTTTCGGTCCCAGAAAAGAATAGCTCTGGCAAGATCCTAAAATGAGCTCCGACTCCCAACTCGAATGTTGGGCGCCAATGTAACACACTAAACCTACTCTCGGAACAGGCTAGAGGTGTAGGAGGAAGTGAAGGACGACTCGCTATAATACTTTTTAACTATTTATTCAGCACATTAATTATCAACAGACACAATTCAAGTATTCAATTAAAGTGAAATGTTCCAAATAAGAGTGGAAGGGTTTTGACTACGAGAGACGCGAATTCCGAGAAGATTTCTATAAAATTGATCCTCCTTTTATGGATCAATACACTACCCTAATATTTGATTTACAATTTAATTTTGGTTACCAATTGTCACTTAATTATCTTCAACTGTTTACTGCCCGAATTGCGCTATCAATGTAACTAATACCTGATCGGTAGATATTTTTCCTCACCGTTCATCTCCAGGCAACTCCGTCTATTCTCCTCTATCACACTCGCTAGCTAGTAAACCTATGTTATATACAAGTATATAACAGACCTAATCTGCATATCACGGTTTCTTCTTCCAAAAGGGGCGGTTGTGAATGATAGCCCAAAGAGTTCCCAATAGGATTAGTGGAAGGACGCGTATAGATCCGTCACAAGTGTATGCTACAAAAGGTAATTTAATTAGAAATTTAGATTATATCAAGCTTGAAATAAAATATATAAATAAATAATATAATTTCAAATATTTGTTTGGATCTGCAGTAAATAAACAATAAAATTCGATTTAGAAAGTTCCATTACCGAAAAAAAAATTATAAAATGAACAATGCAGTTTGTGTAGTTAACAGAAATTTATCAAAAATAATCAATTACACGGGTTTGAAAGCCTGTGCGTTGCAAGCCTTTTTCCCTCGTGGATATTAAAGTCGCTAATGATCTTGCGTTCTACAGTCTCATTGGCAGTTATTGGGATTCTTTTAAATTAAGTGTATTTTGAGGCATGTGTATAATTTTTGTGTCACATTTTTCCTCTGACTTTTCCTCCTTCTTGCAGCTTTCTTGCTACATCTTCACTTTAATGACAACTGTTGAAATAAAAGATTTTATGTTGTCACTGTTCTGTCTTCATTTAATCTCAATTTGCACATAATTTTTAAAAGGGGTGAATTATTTACACAGTTTATAGATTTATCTCGATAATGTAGATTTTGTTCCTGCACTGTAGAGCCAAGACTGCAGTTAAATTTAATTTAAAACAGTTTATTGAAACCAAATTTAAAAAAATTGGAGTAAATTGTTATAATTTGTACAAGTGTTACATAATAAGATCTCTGTTAATCCAATGTAGATGAATTTTTGTTAGTGAAAATAATGCATTATGAATGAAAATAAAGATGAAGAATTTGAAAAGAGTAAAAACTTAATTGAATATCTTTATAACAAAAACTTGTCAAACATTTTGTACTAGTATTAGGAAAAAAATATCGAAGGAAAGAATGTCTTTTTAAAAATGTCTCTATCCTCAGTAAGGAAGAGAGAGTAACTCATTTGAGAAAATAAAATTAACTCGACAATTTCCACCAAAATTCTTTACAGTTATTTCTTATTCGCTAATGAAGACAAATGCTTGATATGTCTTAAACTAAGAAATCTACGTTATCTAAATACATTGTAGCAATTCGGAAAATAAATTGCTAGAAAAGAAAAGAAAAACATCTCAACAACTTCTACAATATACAAAAAATATTAAATTTTCTTTGAAATATATCTTTTGCTGAAACATTCTCTTTTTTTTTTGTCGTTAATTGTCTATTTTTTCTTTTCTGGATTCCCCCCCTCCCCCCCAAAAAATTCAGAGTAATTGTTATAGTTTAAAGTTAAATTGATCGTAATAGCTGAGGGGGTTAAAGTCGTGAACTTAAGTCGTTGTTTCTTTCAAATCGAATCTACTAAAGACGCACTTTGTCGAAGAATGGATGTCCTTAATTTTGCTCTAAAATCTCACATTGGTGTGGTGGGGAAGTTCGAAGAATGAGGGGCTAATACAGGACCACTTGACTGTGGCTAAAAATTACGAGCCCCCCCCCCTTGTGTTTTGAAATGCGATGTTAAGAACCAATAAAGAAGCAAATCCCTTAGATAATTTTTATTCCCAATTAAACAAGTTTAATTTCAAGTCGAATTCTCAAGGATTGATTATTTATTTACATCGTACTTACAAGCAACATGATGGCCATTGGTGATGGACCGACGTGAGGAGTATTCAGTCATGGTGTTTGATTACGTTACCCCATTTTCCTAACCTTTACAACCCGTTACGGCAATCTCTATCATAGGACCGATTTTCTGTTGGGGAACTAATGACGGTTTTACGGTCACGTAGTTTCGCGTGGGAAAGTATCCAAGACACGACTATCCGGCGCTTATATTCTAAGGCAAGTCAACATTTGACCTCCCTTCATCCAGCCGACATAGAATGTGACCGGCGCAGTTCCCAAGACAATCTTTAGTTTCAAAGTCCCCCTCACAAGGGCGTCAAGGAGCAATGATTGAGTAGTAACTCCGGCTACGTTTAAACAGAAGTGATTCTGTATCACGTGTTACTTGGAAAAGCGCGGCGTATTCTATCTTAAAAAGAAACGCCAAAAAGGGGAAATCCAGACGCTCCAACATAGACTCTCCAAGAGACTCCCAGATTTTTTCACATCTTGGTTTCCAAATTGTCTTGTATGCTCTCACACCTACAGTGGCCTATCAAGGCTCTAGATAACGAGCACTATAATGTCGTCACATCAGTATTCCTACCTTACCAGGACCTCATTAGTGTTGCGCCTTAGCACCGCCAACGTGATGTGACGTTTGCTCATTAGCAGAACTCTCCCCATCAATACTTCTCAAGATTGACGTATGGAGGATCAAGTTAATTAGATGGAACATTGTATCTCTAAAAAGAGGACCGGCTATTCTTTCCTAATGCTAGGGAAACATGTGAACTGTTTCGGTAAATGGCTTTGATGTCGCCACGCCTTATTTTTCACCGACCTACAGACCATCGTTAGACACAACACTCTATATGAAGGCATTTTCAGGGAACAGCCTCCTTTGCGTTAGGTTCCCTTTGCACATCTGGGACGCAGACAATTTGAATTGAGAGTAATGTCAACAAGGAGAGACAAAGACGCACCGTCAGTGTAATTGTGACAAGATAAGTTATAATCTCCAGATGATGAACACGAAGTTGTTTCGTAGTGGGGATCAGACTTGCCAGCCTATTGTCCCCACACACACCAGTAGAGTAGGATTAGAGTGAGGAGAGCAGTGTGCAGATCTAGTTCACATGTCAATGAGAAGTGATTGGGGGAATGAAAGTGAGCAGCCTATGGAGTTTAAAGGGGTCGACTTGGAAGTTGACGGGACTCTCCATCTCTTGCCTTTTACGAAATAACTTCGCTCTAAAGTTTTGTGCACTTCGAAGACTCTCGGTTGATTTTTCGGAGGTAGCAATGCTCAGGGACTTAGGGAAGATGAAGTTTGCAGTCTGGTGAGTTTTTCCTGCTGATGAATTTTGTCTAATGAGGAAATACAGAGTGTCGGAGTAAACGACGCAACGACTGGCAAGCATGAATTGAAGGATAACTTTTCTGTCTCATAAAAATGGCTTATTAATAATGAATAGTCTTTTTATTATTTACACTAGAATAAAATATCTTTTTTTGTGGCAATTAACTGTGTGATCCCTCTGACGCTACCATGTTAATAATTAAAGTAGCGGGATCACGCTTTACAATGAGAACTCTGTTATAACAGATTTAATGTGTGTGTGCATCAGCTCCGCTACACAATAGATCTTTATAGAAGTAAAACTCGAACATATGGTTATGGTTCAACCAAAGAAATACACGAGAATTAGCATGCATCCTTCAGTAAAACTCGAGAGAGTTTCATGTTTCCCCCCTCTCTTTTAGAATTTGAATCGCTGACTATCTAATTACTTTCTAGAAAATTAATTTTAAAAACTTAAAGTATATGCATTTGGAAAAGGATAAAAAAGGAAGACATCTATGTTTTTACTTTTTTGTCTGAATTCTGAAAACATTTTTGCTGTTCTTTCAGAATCAAAAATGAATTTTTAGGTCTTAATCAAGTATTTAAAAATTCTTGAAAAATTCAGAGAAGCATTCATTTATTTTTCGCTCTTTTGAATGTACTTTATTGTATGAAATTAAATGCGATAGCCTATATTTGAGCAGAAAAGTAAGAAGATACATAATATTAACATTACACTTGGTAATTCCAAGGTACATGTCGATGGGGACCGTGAGACATATGTTTCTGTAGTAAAAATTTTAGAAGGGGACGATCAAATATAGCGTTTAAGGGGTCTCAGGGGTGTTAAAAATGTTTCGAGAGCACAAAATATGAACAATTTTCGACTAGAAATAATTCTTTGAGGTTAAAATGAAATAATTTGATTCTTTTACACATTTTTTATAAAGGAATAAAGTTTCAAAAAAGTATAAAATGTCTAAAATATAATCATAATTTTAAAAATAATAAGCACATAAATATAAGAAAATTTTTTGTAAGAAACAAATAGTAAGTTTTACGACGCGCATGATATTTTCTGAAATAATAATTATAATTACTAGCAATAAGTTGATTTATAAAGTCAAATATATCCTTATTAGATGGTAGCGATTAGATATAAAAAGAATAAAAAATAATATTTTTTAAAAATAAAAAAAGTACATTTTTAAAAAATTTTTCAAAAAATTTAATTTTTTTGAAATTTTTCAAAAAATTACAAATATGTAATACTATAAATAGCTAGGATTCAAAGATTATGATAGAGTTTATAATTCTGTAAAGTTTTATGCATCAAAGTATGATAGTTTTTGAAACGCAATGCGCGTAAGTGAAAAAAACACAAACTGAGAAAAAAGGCTTTAAAGTTTTAAATTGAATTTGAGAAAATAAATTTTAAAATTTACATGCTAAAATGCTCCAGGATCATAGGATATGCCTTCCTGTTGCTCAAACAGCTCAATTTCTGTACTCTTTTTAATTTTTTTATCTCTCCAAGCTTCAAACGATGACGTTGAGCTCCTCTTTCTTGACGTAAAGATTCGACGATTGTCACGTTCAGCCAGGGACACACAAACATTTTTGTTAATTTTTAAGCCAAATTTCTCTAAAATAGTAATAAGTATTTGATTTCCATCATTAAAAATGCTGGTTGCTAGATTTGCAGCAATCTCTGCAATCTGAAGGCTAGAATCAATCGTCTTCGAACAAAACTTCCAGATTAATGAATTTAAACTTTCATTAGGATTCTGTGTCTTACCTCCTAAGCATTTCTTCAGGAGTGCCAGATGAGATAAGTCTGCAAATACAGGCTTAATTACATCTCGAACAGCTTTCGCAACTGAGGGTTTGTGTTTATAATTTTGTAAATTATTATTAATTGCGGCATTATACTTACACTATGTATTTGGATTTGTAGGACAAAATCAGTGCATCGGTTCATCATCGGTGCTGCAAGAATGACCCCAAACAGCCCAAATGGCTTTCAGCATTTCCTTTACACTAGTAGAATTGCATCGAATAGCATTACCATAGTAATGCGCAAGCTTATCAATTAAACTATCAGTTAACCTACCTTTACCGCCTATAGTTTTACCATCAGATAATTTCTTCTTACCATATACTAATTTAAGCTTCCTATAAGCCTTGTACCCATTCTCTTTTGCACATGGCCTACACATTCTATTTTCTGAATAAGATGGCATCGTCGTATGGATTGTTTTCAGAAAGGGCATTGAATGTTTTTGTGTCGCCATCTCCTATGTAGTTCGAATATTTCAGGTTGTGAAGCTTTTCTGATCGATTAAAAATCCTCAATATCCCGTCAACCTCCATCTTACCAGCAGAGCCAGAATAATTTTTTCTACGTGAAATCTTATGCGCTCTTTTCCATTTATTGTACTTGATATCAAACTTTATAACTGTCGCTTCATTTGCAAAATGAGGACAACACTTCCCTATCCAAAACCTTACCTGTTTCGGCCCCATTAGAGTACATACTCCAATCAACGATGAATGTCCTCTCGTCTTCCAGGTCCCATCACCACTTACCGTTAAAATGTTATCAGGTAACGAAGAATTTTCTTCGACAGCTGCCCTGTTCATGCTTTCTTCGGCGACTTCCTTCATAACAAGTGAAAGTTTATTATTAATAACATCATATGATTTTTGTTCAACAGGATTAGGAAGACTCATTACAGAACAAAAGGTTTTTAATGACTCTAAACCTTGACCTATGCATCTCATTGCTAAAATAGATCTTCTGTTAATTTCTGGAGCATTATTTTTATTCCCAATGTTTTCACAGCTTGAAAAAGTACAAATACTCCCACAGTTTTTACAATGTATTTCAAAATTCGAACATAAACCACAAGTGGATTTTTCATTAATTGTTAATGGTTTATGACATTTTAAACAGCATGATACTGACAAAATAGAGCTAAAGGTTGAAATAAAATCAAAAATACGATATTCTTTGAAGTTTTCACTTACCTTAACAAGATTTGACTTTAATGAAGTCTGAATTCCTGAAAGTTTTTTACTAGAAGCATTTTTCATTTCGGCACACTTACTTGTACTTTTCAATTCTGCACACTTCCTCGTATCTTTCATATCTGTAACATGTGAGTCACTTACCTTTAAATATTTATTTCCTCTAAATCTTTTGTTGGGGCGATTGCCCAACGATTTTTCAGAATAAAACAACACATATCTTCGATTTAAATAAGCGTTTTAAAAAAACGTGTACTAAAGTAAACACAACAGAATCAAAACACGGCAGAATGAATGAATGTGTTGAGTTGCAGGCTTCCTTCTGATCAACTCAAGCGCTTAAAATATTTCATGAGGCTTATTAAAAACAGAAAAATGAAAGGTATGCATAAATTTAAAAATAAATGGGCGTGGCATCTGTCCATTTAAAAGTTGTTATGACTAAATTGCTGTTTGCAATTTTTTGAATAACTTTCGAAGTTTTTAGAGTATTGTCACGTGGTTAGTATCAAAATGTTCAGAAAAAAATGAAGAACAAGATATATTTTTTTCGAAAATTCGAAAAAAAAAATTTTTAACACCCCTTAGACCCCTTAATACGATCTATTATAATATTTAAATAGGCTTTGTGTGTGTGTGTGGAATTATAGCAATTTTACCCACCTATAGTATTTGAGAAACACATTCAAAAGGTTTATCAGTAGATGATATCGTTAGCCTAAGACTAAATCTCTTTTATCTAAGCATTTTGTTAATTTGACAAGCATAACAATGTTTTACAAAATTTTAAACATCATTTATTATATGAGGCGGCCAATACTGAGGCATGGTTACATAGAACAGTTTTTGAATTCCAAAATATCCAAAAAGGGAATCCTGTAAAATGCAGTATCTCCTTCTGTAAGAAGGCTTTGCTTACGATATTCAAGACAACGTAAACGAGCTTACAGATTTATTGGAGAACTCTTTCTCTAAGAAACTAGAACCTTATGACGATGATTTTATCGCGAAGGATGAAAGAAATATCAGAAAATTTCTAAAATACCCTAACTGATCTCTACACAGGTCTACAGTTAAATTTAGCCGACGTATATGTTTAATTTACAAAGAAAGTCAAGGCAATAAAAAAATTTAAAAAGAACTTACTAGAAAAATCTACTTTATTATATGCTCGTAATCGGCAATACTAAAAATGATAAACTTTAAACACAAAATAAATAAATTCAGGCCCATTATGACAAATACACTGAAACCGATGAAAGTCTTCGGCTTTTGCTGAAGTATTATTGGCATAGGTTAGTTAAGAAACTAAAAGTTAATTTGGAAATTAATTCGATGAGTATAATAATTTAATTGAAGGTAGTGATATTTTTTGTTTATGAGTATCGGAAACAATAAAATGAATTTATAAAAGAAGAAATAGAATGTGTCTACAAAATGTTATAACAAAGTATTTATAAAAGTGTTTTAATGATAATTTTCTCAGAAAAAAAAATGACGCATTTTTTTAAAATAAACTCAAACTGCAGCCGATTATGTTCCTGATGAGCATTCTTCTAACACAATTTTAAGTATACAATTTATCTCAAACGTAGGACTTATGAGCAGCATATTATAACTTCAGATATTTTTATTTTTTTCTATCTCCCTTAAATGTGAAATAAAAATATCCATATTGTACCTGAACTCTTTTCTTTTAATGGATCAAGAACTGTGAAGTACTCATAAGTTGATTGTTATATACTATTTTGTTTAAAGTGTGGAATTAAAGTATAAAAAAATATGTGAAACAATGAAGTGAGAGTGTACTTTTTATCTGTAAATTCTTTTTAATGGATTTTATAATATGGTTCGGTCAAAGAAGGATCTTCAAATTCAAATTGCAATATAACAGTATGTAATATCAATAGATACATCAATGTTCCTGAATAATAAAAATATTCATTCCCAAATTTAAGAGTAGGCAATATTTAATTTTTTAAAACATATTATACTTTAACTGCATGTAAAATACTTTTCTAGATTTGATTAAAGAATTTGTCGCATAACTATAATTATAGAAGTGTGAATAATATAGGTGTCAGATTTGAATAATCTAGATACACTGCTGGCCACCGTAAATGCAACACCAAGAAAGACAAGAGATAGCACAACAAAATTTATTTTGTTGATAACATGTTGACCAAGTATCAAATGATTAAATTTATAGACTTCTGTGAAGTGTCGTTCCTGCCAGAATCAGTAGCCAGAGTAGCCGCCATTGTTGGAGACCACCGCTGCCACACGCCTCGGCATTGATTCAAAGAGACTTTGGATGCTTTCTTGGGGTACAGCAGACAAAGCAGCTTCCACACGTTGCCAAAGTTGATCTGGTGTGGAAGCTAGGGGTGTAACTGGGGTCAATCGTTGTGCAACCATGGACTACATGTTTTTTATCGGCTAAAGATCCGGAGAGCGAGCCGGCCAGGGAAGCAATTCAATCTGGTGATTGACGAAGAACCTTTGGACAATGCGTGCCACGTGTGGTCGCGCATTATCCTGTTGAAATATGGCTGAGGCCAAGCCCTGAAGGCAAGGAAGGACAACTGGCTCCAACACCTCAGAGATGTAGCGCTGGCTGTTTAAAGTACCGGCAATGCGTACTAGAGGAGTGCGAGAGTGATATCCAATACCGCCCCATACCATAATACCCGGTGCAGGACCAGTGTGGCTGTGCATAACGCAGCTGTTCAGCATCTTCTCTCCACGGTGTTTCCAGGCTCGAATACGATCATCGCGGTGTTGCAGACAGGTGCGTGACTCGTCAGTAAAGACAACTTCATTCTACTCTGCCGCCCACATCCTTCTTTCATCGCACCCTTGGCGGCGGAGACGTCTGTGACTCTGCGTCATGGGTAGACCAAGCAATGGACGTCTTGCGGACAGAACACTCTGCTGTAAACGGCGTTGAATGATACGCGCAGACACTGAATGATGCGTTACAGACACAATGTGCTGTGCTATGGTTCGTGATGTGACTGAGCAATCCGTCACTGCCATGCTCACAATTTGCCTGTCCTCACGTGAAGTGGTGCACTGAGGTGGATGCGATCGACCACGTCGGTTCGCCGTACCCTCCTGCATCCAACGGTCACATATCCACATTACAGTTGTTTGGTTTCGTCCAACACGACTACCGATTTCCCTGAAAGATAATCCGCAATCTTGGTACGCCACTATCCTTCCTCTGTCGAACTCGGATACTTGATCAAAAGCTGATCGCTGTTTTCTACGAGACATAACTGATCGCTTTTTGAAAAAACCACAAGAAAAACACAATTGCCGAACTTGAAATCGTCGAAATTTCCAAGCCTTAAATAGCGCTTTGAGGTGGCGCCACAGGTGTGCGTGATGTGTGTCTGCGCTGAAATCCTAATCATTTGCATATCTATCTCACCTCCGCTAATGCATGTAGTAAATTTCATGTTATTTGCTTGCTTTGCATTTACGGTGGCCAGCAGTGTATATAGATACTGAACTGTGCTACTGTAAAGGTATTTAGTTGACTTATAACGTATAAAATGATTATTTTCTACAATGTTTTAACTTGAAAGGGTAAAAAGGACTTTTTCATTAGTGCCAGATATATTACAATAGAAAAGAAATTATACAAAAAATTAGAAAAATAATAGGGGTAAAGTAATTAGCAGCAGTCTCTCTCTCATTGATATAAAGTTGAATTTTATTTACTGTTCTAAAATTCAGAATATAGTAGTAAACAGAATAATTTTAGATTTTCATTCTACAGTTAGTGTTGCTAAAATTTATATAGTTGAGTGAGATGTGTCAATGACTTATTAATTAATTTCTTATAAGGGTTTAACTGTCATTCTAAATCAATAAAAAGAATTATATTTAGATTTAAGGCATCACATTTCCCAAATTTTAAATTACCTTTGATGAAAAATATAAAAATATCCTATACGACTTTCATCTTAACAATAGCCATATTTTTGAAAGAAAATTATTGTACGATTGATTTTTTTAAGATATCAAGGAGAGTATGAACAGAAAACATATATTGGCATCGTGTCGCAATTAAATGGTTGCCGCAATTATTTTTACTAGCCCACCTGTATTCTATACATAAAAAAAAAACAGAATTAATATACATGAAGTCATTACTGAGACAGAGAAATACACTTTTCCTTAAACTAAGACATTAGTGGAGCCTGTATTTAGGCATAATTCTTCGAGATTTTCTTTAAAGCTGTTTATTAAGCGTGTTTGTACGAATAATGTATCCATGGGGTGTCCAGATACTACGATAAAGCTCGCCAGACGTGGTTAAAAAAATTCTGGAAGCACACATTAGCAGTTTTTAAAATTTTTGACATTTCTAGATTATTTCTTACAAATTTAAGAAATAATCTAAACCTCAAATTTAAGTCCTAAAATTTGATTTTAATAAGTAGTTTATGTTCTCAGAAAAACTTTTATAAATAAATAATATGATTTAGTTGTGCTGAAGTGTTCATTACTTTTTCAGTACAACAGGTATTACCCCATAATTCTCCAATTCAATGAGAATTTTTAAGCACAAGTTTTCTCGATTCAGTACTTAAATATTATTCTTAGGCAATTAATTTTCCTTATAAGAAATAGAGATAAGATTTTTGGAAATAATTTGCATAGATCTGGTCATTATATTTCATACTAACTGCCTGATTGTATTTTGATTTTTTTACTGTTAACCAGAGAAGGGCATGAGTTTATTTTTTGAATAAATATTGTAATTAATAGTTTAACTATCCCAATTATAGTGATCCCCTCTATATCATGATAGATATGTTCAGTGCTACATAAATCCATGTTTATGAGTTACAATACAATGAGTTATTATACAATCGCGTAACTTTAAACAAAATTTAATTGACAATACGTTGTAGCATGCACAACATGGTGTGTGTGTTTGGGGATTGAGACCTCTCTGATAGACCAAAAGATTTTTAAATTACTAGCACAAAGATTACGTATCGGTGCTTTCGTCTAAGTTCTTTAAAAAAAATAATACCTTACATAACCTTACTTACCTTACCTTACCTTGAAAGTAGTCTTCGTGCATCACTGTTAGTATGGATGTTCCAGAGATAATAGATCCGTACTTTTTTTAGATGAAATCAGGTTTAATTTTGCAAAGATTATTTTCCCTAAAATTTAAGTTGAAATAAATAAATCATGCGATATAAAAGGTTTTTTCAGACACGGTTAATGTGCATAAAAACTAGAAGTAAACTAGAAGTCTCTAAAAACGTGGTTCCCCGAAAATTGAGAAGCCCAATGGGGTTTAGTGTTAGCAGCTAAAGGTTATGTAACTTATTAGAGATAAAACAAAATAAAATCCAATATTTGTTTCATTCTTTTACTGTATTATCATTGGCATAGCTAGTCCTGAGAGCCTTTTCGAGGGGGAAGGGCTTAATGTCTTACGATTTTTTGCTTACACATTTTGGGGCCCCTAAAGCTTGGAGCCCCGTATTATAGATACGGCTGATACGGTGGTAGCTATGCCCCTTTTTTAGTGTGTTGTACGAACACAATCTTTAAACGTGTTATATCGATCCACCTTATATGAAACAGTGCTACGAGGTTGGGAGTATTTACTAAATTTTGATTAAAACAAAAAGTGTTTGCATTTTTCCACTATAATAAATCAAAAGAGGAACAAAAATGCTTCAATACTCTAATTAAGATCCATATGAAAAGAATAATATCGCTGGCGTAGCTATTTCGAAATAGGTGAGTATCAAAATTACTTAGGGAGGGGCCTTTGTGGGAAAAGAAATAAAAGACACTTATTTTAAAGTGTCAGAACATTAAACATTATGGGGCCTTTATAGCTTGGGGGCTTCTTATCATTGATATGGTGGTAGCTATGCACAGACTAATACATATCTACATGTTCATCGCTCGCCCAAATTGTAAAAAGTCACGTGATATGACGTCAATCAACACTTGCATTTATCTAGCATTTATTGTTTTTTAACATAAGTGTTTCCCTCTCAACTCCTTTTCCAACTTGTAATGCTCATTCTTCGTTGTAGTGTCCGTACAATTAGAATTATAAATTTCCTTATACAAAATTAGTTTATATGTGGCTTGCGTTTCATCCCAGTATGTTATATTATTTCTGTATATAATCTAATAACTTTTTTCTGAGACTTAAAATGTTGTGCTAGTTCACCTCAGATTACAACAACATTAATGACTTCAATAACAAATCATTATATAGTTTATTCATCTAAAGAACGGACGTGCAATATCAAAACAATACATATATTTTTTTAATGTAAGCTGTGTATTCATGGCAGCTTTTGATTTTTTTCTCTGTCCATTGACTTAACGTATTATATGTCAGAATCTGGATCATTGGTGGTAAGTAACTTATTTGATTATCAATAATTGAATGATTATAGTAGAATAACTTTTTTTGCTTAATGATTTTATCTCACTTCATTTCATTTAAGGATTCAAAACATTCTTTTTTCACCACATTTGTGTAGATATAATTTTAATCGTTTAACTTTGATCTAAAAATGTTCAGTTCTTAAAGCAGTTGAATTCTTGCTTTTCTGGTGGCTTCTTAATTTTATGGTGCGAAAATACATTAGCATGTGTTTGTTGTGTTCGAATAAAAGTTGTATATTAACTTACGGAAAATCATGCTCAAAAATTAATTTTTCTTAGTGAGTTGATGTGAAGCAAGAATCTCTAGCACTAAGAAAATAAATACTATTGTGTGTTGTTTGTGACACCATGTTTTATATAGTACCATGCAAAATTCAACTTTTAACTTCAAAATGTAATTTTTATAATTCTTGCTGAACTATATTTAAAATTTTGTTCATGGTTAAATTTAAATTTCACCACAGGAAATAAAACTTTTAAGTTAAGTTTTAATTTTATTTTCCACTCATAAAATCAAGATTGCATTTTGTTCAAGAATATACTGTGGCATGTATCCTTAAGTGTTCAATTATTGATTATAAATACAGATTATTTTGATCTATATTCGTCAGATAGAAATAATTTATTATAAATTGTTTTCATATTTATATTTATCTTGGAATAACTATTCATGAGTTCAAGTTTTTTTTAGTGTTAAATTTTATTCTATGTTGTGGCAGTTTGATGTAATTTTTTTTCATAAAATGTTATTCATGTTGATTCACAGTGATATATAATGCAGATATAAATAAAAATTCTGTTGATATCTTGAATTTTGTGAATCACAGCTCGAAAGAGAAGTTCAATTTCATGATATAATAAAATGTGATATTAACAAAATATTTAATCTCCATCTCCTCCTAAAGTTTGAGATAAATACTAATACTGAGGAAATAATGTCAAAACAAAGCAAGCCGAAGGAATTCTGATGCTGAAAATTCATTGTAGCAAAAAAGTAGCATTGACATTTTCATATATTTATCATAAACAGTACTTAGATTAGTATAATGTTCTTTAAAATCTTTGTGACTGGGACAAAGTAGTTAACTGGTAGAAAATCTAGAAGGACTGATTTTCATACAATGACCTACCTTACTTTATCAAAGTTTTGGAAAATGTGTAAAATCATATATAATCAAAATATATTGTATCTTATATGTAACATGAGGGGAAAATCAATGGTATTATTTTATATCATTTAGTAATGGAACAGGTTGAAAAAAACTTTTTTTTTTGTATTTGTGAACATATACATAATAAATTCTGTGAAAATATTGTAAAAGCAAATGGATTGTAATATTGATTACATGAATGGCATTCATTCTAACTCATTTTGATTTTCTAATGTAATTGGAATAATTATACATTATTCAGTTATTTTTTTTAAATTATTTTTTTCCCTTTAATAATGCATGCTTATATTTTGGATCACATTGATTGATTTCCATTATGAAAATAATTCTTAAGAGAAAAATAAACAAGATGTTACGCTAAATGCAACTTGTATCAGTGTTAAAACTTATTGATAGAGTATGTCATAAAAGAAAATAAAATAAGTGAAATGAAATTCATATATATATTTATATTCCCCCAATTTTGTCTTAATGTTTGTTTCTAAAGGTCTTTTATATTATTGTTCCACAATTTTAATAAATTCTACTTCATTTTTATCCTAATATTTTTGTTTTTAGTTTAAAGTTTGCATTTATCCTATTTTTATCATTTGTTAATTTTTTGTTCTATCATTGTTTTCTGCATTGGTTATCCACTTATGTTCCCTTTATGATTAATCTGTTTTGATTAATTTTGAAAGTATTCATTATGTTATATTCTGTTTGCATTTGATTTCAATAAAACTTTCTATTTTTTCCATTTCGATTAATCCATGACAATATTATTCAAATATAGTTCTTATTTTTATCTGTCATGCCACTTTTATTAGGCTTATATCTTCAATAAGAAAAAAATGCATTTGACATCACCATCACTTTTTAATTCATGTTCTTTTATGAATCTAATTGAAATAAGATTATAAACTGCATTTATAAAGTTCTAATTGTATTGACAATGAATTATATGGATGTGCATATGTATTTATGTGTATTTATTCTGCATAATAACAGAGTGAATCTTACATAGGTAATTCAGTTATGTTAGAAAATTAAAATGCTTGAAATTTATTTTATTAGATCTTGATTTGTATTCAGTAGAAAAAGATCCGAAATTGATTGTATGGTTTTTTCAATTATTGCTGCATATTTCTTACATTAGTTTATATGAATAGCAAGAACAATATGAACCATTTATTTGAACTTGAAGTATTGGATTATATTGATTTTCATTATCTATTTATGTCTCTTAACTTTCACATGTTTCAGGCTTAATGTAATTTTAAATGCCATACATTTTTAAACTGTGGAATAACTACTAAAAGTTTTTAATAAATTCTCTATGCTGCTTGAGTACTAAATTATTCTAAGTAGAATAATTTATAGGATCAAAAATTAAGAAGTTTTTCAAAAACTGAATCTAAATTGAAAAATTAGGAAATATAATAGTGCTAATATAAGTTTAGCAAATATAAGCGTAATTATCAAATTATCCTAAAATTAACTGTGTATGTATATATTGTGGCATATTTTTCTCAAGATAGTGTAAAAATTACTTGTTATAAAATTGCTTTATTAATCCTCTCATTATTATACCAATACATAAATTTTCTTCTGATATGTATTGTACAATGGAAGTTTCCTTCCCTGCGCTGCTAATAGAAGGAAATTCCCTTGTGCCCAAGTGATATAACTGGAATTAGGTATGGTAAACTGGATAGAATTCTTTTGCTTGTAGATATGACTTATGGTCACTCCCTAGAATTTCCTTGTAAATATTGTGTAACGTATTTATAAAGGTTTTTTCCAGATCTTTTATAAACTTGAGCCTTTTTAAAATTTTTATTGTCTAGATATTATTTTAGGTGGTGCATCAAAGCATGAAGTAATTTGAAAGGCACACTTCATTTTGCAACTAACATCAATATATTTTGTCTGGATTGGATTTGACACAATAAGATTTATTTTACAAGTTTTATGTGAAATTTTTGATGTTTTTCAGTATTTGATTTTTAGGACCTCTTTAAAATGATAAACTAAATGTTTAATTCAAAATGGTTTGGCTTCTCACTAACATTTTAGTTGAGATTCAATGACAAAAATATACCAGATGAGAGAATTGTAATACAAAAAAGAACTACAATGATGTTTTTTTACGTGGGCATCTAATCGAAGAGACTAAAAAATGGAACAAGTATTTTGAAGCATTGTAATTTGGAAAAGATCATTAAGATTAATTTCAAATCTTGAAAGTTGAATGAAACAAATAACACTTTGACAGCTGAAGAATTATCCAAAGCTGAGAATCTTTTACTATTAAGTGAGCAAAAATGTTTCTATAAAGAATTTTAAATCTTTGAAAAATGTGATACTATAGATAAAATTTAGTCAAATGGAATCATTCTTAGGTGAAGATCAGCAGTTACACATAGGAGGAAGAGTAGAATTTTTTGTTATTTATCAAATAAAGAAAAAAAAAAAAATTTTTTTTTTGAAATTTTTTTGGCTAGCTTCATTGATTATATATAGAATATACATAACAGCCAACTCTTTTGCCAGAATCACTCAACATTTGTGAATTCCTGAAGAAAGCCAGTGAATCAGATATTTTCCCAAAAAATATTAAATTTGCATGAAATATCTTTAATAAACTGATGACTAACTATGCAAGAATAGGATAAATTGAATACCTCCATTTGTGTGCAGTATGTGGATTAAACTTTACTGTTCCATTTATCTATGGAATTCAAAAGAAATAAAAAAAAAATCTTCAATGTTCACATGTAAAATTACCAGAGCTCTACAGCTGGAATTTATGACTTATGTGATGGCTAATTCATGTATTTTGATGAGATTCCATGAAATTTTTAGCTGAAAAGAAATTACATGGCATTTTATTCAGTCAATGCCAATACTTTGAAGGGGGGGGGGGAATCAAAGAAGGATATTTCAAACACCCTATCTGATCATTCATTGTTTGCTATAAAGGAAATTATTTAAAAAATATAAATTATAAGATCCCACACACACACTATGATAGCCCCTTATCAATTATAAGGGGGTCTTATAATTTATTAAGACAATAAAAGATTGTTTATGAGATAGAGAGATAATTGACACAAATCGTTTTTGAGGTACTATTTGGTACCTAAGAATTTGTTTGACTAAAAAATATCTACACTGCTAGTAGAAGTAGCTGTTAGCTACTTGTATTAGTAGTGTTGATATTTTCATTCTGGCAATATACATTCATTGACCTGTGTATAATGAAAATGAAGAACCTTATTTTTCTTAATACCAATGCCTTTTCTTGATTTCAATCAAGAACCTAGCTGTGCAATTAGTTTTGTGGAAATCTTGAGGATGGACCTCTCTTGAAAGTGAAATATATCGAAATGTATTGTTAATGCAGTTAGAATGTAAATGGAAGCATCAATACATTTTGTTTTTAACACTAGCTCATTCCTTAAGAAATTTAATAAACATGCAATAAATTGAAAACATTGTACTACACACACAAATGCTTTTTTTCTGGTAGCAATGGGGAGAGCAGACCACAAAAGTTTGAAGGGGACATGATTTTTTAAAAAATGGCATGATTAAAAAAAAATTCAGCTGTTTAAAAAACAGCTTATAATTTTTTTTCAAATTCGTTTTTTAAGTATTAAGTGTTTAATTTGTTGATAAAACAAATCTTTCTTTGTGAACCTTAGTTTTAAAAAAGTAGTTAAAACTAATTGTCCTTAAAGAAAAAAGACAGCATTAATATATATAGAAAAGGTTTAAAATTCAAAAATTTGATAGGTGCTTGATAGCCAAAAATTTTTTCACAAGTATACAGAATTGGGCTACCTAAAAATGGAAATTGATTTTTAATATTTTTTTGCTATCAATCAATTATGCATTGTGTAAGTAAATCAAGCCTGAATGCTCCTTTGAGAGAATATGTGTATTAGGGGATATATATGCCCATATCCCCTAAAGATTGGCTTCAGACTTTCTTCTGCAGAAATGCTGTAAAAAGGAAGACCCTAAAATCAAATTGATACTCAGCAGTCTTGTTGTGTGAGAGCTATTTAACATTAACTGTTTAAGGCTAAGAGTAGATATTGCTGCTGTAGGAGCTGTGATTCTTAATGAATTCAATGCATCTTCCCAAATTATCTAGTATGTCATCTGAAACATTAATGACAAAAGCTCTGAAATGCAGACATAGAATAAAATTGACAGAAGTATAGTACAAATTCTAATTATGCACTCGACAATTTTAAATACCAATGCAAAAGATTTTCAACTTTTTAAAACTGAAGGCTCATTTTTTCATCATATATTTTAGATTTTACTTACAAATTTAAATTTCATGAATACCTTGAACCACCATCTATATGCCACCATTCAAGGTATTCATAAAATTTGGAGTGTGCATAATAGTTCTTTTGTTTATATTACAGTTGTTTTTGAAAAAGAATTTTTAAATGATTCAAAATGTTTCTTTTTACAAATGTTTGAATTATTGTTCGTTTTGAATATAAGTAAGATTTTTTTTTTTTTGCTCTTGTCAAAAGTCTATAATTTTTTTTTTAAATAGAGCATTTTATTTACTTTTAAAAACTACAAAAATTGTTATAAATTCTTTTAATTGTATTAAAAGTTAGGAATATTATTTTTTCTGAAAGATATCCTACCCCAGTGGCGTAACGTAGAACATTAGCCCCCCCCCCCTGCAAAGTCAGGTTTTGGGCCCCAAGCCGAATCTTACAAAGGATTGTAAAACCATATATCCTTGGTGTCAGTCAGGCTTTGGGCCCCCTAGAACCCTTCCCCCCTCTGTGATGCGGGGGTTACTCCACTGCCGGATGATGATCGGATTAAACGAAATTTAGCATCTTCCAAAAAAATTATCCTAAGAGAAGTGTAAAGAATGAACAATTTTTACGGGTTATAACTGCGTTTGAGTTAAACCTTGAACACATGCACACATCATTACTTAGTCTCCCTTGAACAATTAATCATGTTATGAATTTTATTCAGCCTCTAAAAAAAAAAAAAAAAAGAGTGCACACATTTTTTTTTTTTTTTTTTTTTTTTTTGCGTGACTACAATAATATCACTTCTGAAAAAATATTTTATTCTTTATCATAAATGACCTTGAATACATTTGAGTCTATTGACAGTAATGTTTCACATGCTTTTAACATTATAGAATTATGTTTCTGTTCATGATTTTTTTCTTCAAAATATCTGTTAGAAAAATAAGTGTTTTATACTCTGTGAATTTTTCTATTTTATCCAAAGCATTAATTTTTTGATCATTAAAATTAATGTAGTTTTCTTGTAATTTTTGGGGTTGAATTACATTTTGTGTTACAAGACTAAGAAATGAAATTTTCAGATAAAAACTTGATTCTCGTCTAATTCTTCATCTTGATTGGAGATTGAGCTCCTAGCTATCGACTGCCAACTCCCCCCCCCTCCCCCCCCAAAAAAACAACAACGTGTAAAGTGCGTTTTAATGTGTGATTTGCTTTACACTGTTAAATCTGCTCTCTCACTTTCTTCTAATATTTGCTTTTAAAACAGACTAGTAGATGCGTTTTATTTTTGAAAATTCTTTAATTACTAATAGTCTAATATATATATACATATTTGCTTTATGCTATGTTGAATTGGCTAAAGTAATTTATTCAAGGTATTTGTGGCTTTCTTTTAAGTTGCAAAATTCTTATGCTGTATTATTGAAGCATCGGTATAAATCTCAGAAGTAAACCTTTCTTGTGGCTTTTACTTGATTTTGTTTAAATATTCTGTTATTGAAAAGGAATTTGTCAATTCTTGACTAAATTTTTCGTTTCCCTCAATTTTTTTGGGAGAGAAATGGGAGGAAAAATTATTACTTTATGAGCGTTATGTGGGGCTCTTAACACAAAAGCCGCAGTATCGAGAGAAATGACTTTATCAATCATGAACATAATATCTTAAGAAACTAAAAAAATTTGTCTGTTTTCTTGAATCCTCTAACTCTTATTGTTATGTATAATAGAAAACAAAATCTTTTTCTTGGTAAACAAAATCTTTTTCTACGAAAAACAAAAAAAGGTACTGCACATTAAATCTCTTTGGACCATTAGCTGTGTATATATCTGTCATTTTACAATTCCATGTAACTGCTCACATATAGTTTCAATTTACGCAATTATGTAAATGAGCATGTATCGTTGAAGTATATGAAATTCCTAATAATATATTCTTATTCTGTAAATTCTTGTTTGGGCAAATTTAATTTTTTCGTTTTTGCTTTCTCACAAATATTTAACTAAAAAAACTTGAATGATAAAAAATTAGCATTTTTTTTATCGTAATGCAATAATTCCTATTTATTATCAGTATTTATTGTATATTCCAATTATATATGTATGTGTATTCCAATTATATTTATGTGTATGTGTATTCCAGTTAATATATTCCTATGGTTGCAATTAGTAATTAATGAATTCAATCACAATTTAACACCAAATTGTGTATTCCATTATCACGTATTTTATATTTAATACTATATCAGAGGAAATATTAATTTAATAAATTACATGTAGATGCAGAGTTGGGAAAACTCCTTTTTGAATGTTGTGGAGATATTTTAGTTTTTATAAAATTTATTAAATCTTTAGATTATTTGGATTTTGTAATGTATTTGTGAATTCAGTGGTTATTATATAGTTTCAAGCAGATATTGCATGCATATTCATTTTAACAGCTATTTTCTTTTCTTAGAATTAACAGGTTAGAATATGTGAATATGTAATTTTTATATAAAACGGCAGTGTTTTATTTAGATGGTTTTGAGGGGTGGCCTGCATATGTATGCATTAATCGTTTAGTTCTTTGTGAATTGAAATACATTTAATAAAAAATATTATTCCATAAGGCATGAAGTTGATGTTGAAATTTAAAAAAAAAAATACAGTCGCATGGTTGATTATTAAAAAGTCAATGGAAGAATTTTAAAAATACGCATGTTACATTTGTATTAAATATTTTCAATCGATATAAACTCTTTTGATTGTGTGACAGTATTATACGGCAATGTAATAAAAATGGGGGAAAATTCCTGAAAAAATGTACCGATAATGCTATTGATAAAATTCGTGAAAAAGGAACGGGTTTGCTCATTGAGAACACTAGGTTGCTTGTTTCTACGGCAATTCAAAATATATTTAACCTAGCTAATAGTCACGTAATTTTTTTTCCAGGCAGGAAGTTGAGCTGTATTACCTCCTTCTCTCCTTGCACCTTAGATCAGTATTTTTGTTTTCAATAGAAAAGAATAGGTTAGCAGAAGTAAGTAGAATTTTAATGTTTTGTTTCGTTACGTATTAAATATAGAAAGTGAAAATGGAAGTGGATGGATATGAATTTTATATATTTATAAATGTGCAGATGAGAGAGAAGATGGTAAAATTTATCAATGTTGCCTGTTATAAGCATATCTTAATTCGAGATTTCATAAAATAATAAGAATTTTATATCTTATATTTATTTTTATATTGATCGATTATTGTTATGTAAAATATATGGAAAATAAAACAATCGATGCCTTATAGATGTGAAAGAGTAAAGAAAGAAATAATATGGATTACCATGTTAACAAGATGCTGGAGAAAGGTACACAAAAATATCCCCCTATGTGTATCGCTGTGGTATTTTGTAGACAGAATAATGGGAAACCGCGAGAGTCTCCAGAAGCGTATGGGTTTGCCATAGACTGTCACAAGCTTATTGCAAGCACAAGGTCCCTTCATTACCCATTACTCCTAATTGATGATCTACTGACGAATATATCAAAGAGCAGTATAATGTCAACGCTTGATCTTCAATCAGGGTATTTTCAGTTAGCCGTAAATCCGGCTGATATCCCCAGAACTATTCCAAAAATGAACTTAAGCATTTACTCGTATGTCTTTTCGTGTGCCAGGGGCGTTTTCGAATTTCCAAAAAGCAATCGATATAATATTAAAACCTGTGATCTCAGGAAGTTCGTGTCTATGTGAATGACGTAATCATAGCTTTTCAATAATTTCGGCAGCACGTGCAATATTTAGTAGATGTTTTTCGATTATTGTAAGAGGCAGGTTTGACGTTAAATGGGGAAAGTGTAGATTTGTATGTGAAGAATTAAACTATTTGGGCTTATTATTAATCAAAAGTGCGTGCGGATGCAAAAAAAAAAAGAGTATATTTGATATAGAATATATAGAAGAATGTCCGCCATGTCACGAGCTCGAGCCCAGTACTACAAAATACCCGTCGTGTTGGGGAGCGATGCACATTAAATCTGGCGAGAGCTCAAACGCTCTCCCGTTGGTGTGGAAGTTAGGAAAGGGAGGTGCCAGATCAGGTGTCGTCCTCGTCACTTGACCATGGTTCAAAATTACGAGGCCCGTCGCCAAAAAGCCTCGTGTAGCTGAACAGTGCGACGTAAATATTCACTCACTCTCTCACTTGAGGACGTGATAGAATTCTGAAAAAACTTAATACCAAATGCAAAAATGTTACACGTTATGATATTGAACCGTACATCCACCTTTGTAAACCTTGCTAGAAAAAATTATTTAAAAAAAAAAAGGTATTTCTGTGAAACTGTGTGATATTTTTTTCCGAATGCCAATGTATTGGTACTTGTAATGAGTGCGAAAGTATGGCTTCTATCAACTTGGAACTTCTGAAGGAATTTTAAAATATGTATATGCGAAATCACAATTTATATATACTTTGTGCCCTAAGAACTTGCTTAGAATTAAAGATATTCCTGATTAACTAAATTCCTCTCCTGTGTAGTTGCAATTGCTCAGTCCAATGGATGGGGCCAAGTATTCATCAAATGTATGTGTATAATTCTCTTTCCTACCAAAGCGAGTTTGGTGGCCGCGGTAACCTAGTGGTCAAGGTATCGGATCGTGGCTAGCATGTCATGAGTTCGAGCCTAGTACTACCAAAGTCCCGCCATTTAGGGGAGCGATGCACGTTAAATCTGTCGAGAGTTCAAACGTCCTCCTGTTGGTGCGGTAGTTAGGAGAGGGGGTGCCAGCTTGGGTGTCATCCTCGTCACTTGACCATGGTTCAAAATTACGAGGTCCGTCGCCAAAAGCCCTCGTGTTGCTGAACAGTGTGACGTTAATATTCCCTCGTTCACCTGTAGAATGCCTGCGAGGTGGTTACTTTTCTGGGTATGACAGGATGGTACCAGACATTTATTGAAGGATATGCTGAATTGTGTAAACCACTATGTGTTGTAAAGGGAAAATATGCCGATCTAATGATCGATCGAGACTCAAAGGGCAATTGAGAATATTAAAAAGTCTTTAACATCAACCTCATTATTAAAATTACTTGATTTTTCAGAATTCATTTGAATTATGTATAGATGCTAGCGTGGTAGTTATTGATGCTGTGTTAATTGAACAAATTAGGCCTATTGCGGATGCATCCTTTACTCCAGTGGTCTTCAAACTTTGTCGACTCACCGAAACTCCAGTATACGAAGAGTGTATACAAAATAATATTTATAGTAGGTCCTTATTTATAGTTTAAGTATATACAAACAAAAATATCGTATTTATTAAAATTTTTTAACGTAATACTATGTAGTTTACTCATTAATTAACATTAATGCGTGCTCCAGGTGTATTGTACCTTTTTATTATATTTGGTAACTTTGTATTGTGTTTGCATTTTTTACACCGAGTGTCGAAGTCAAGGTCTATTAAAGTTATTTACAGTCGCATTTCATATTCTGCGTTCAGTGCCTGTTTAAACTAATTTCGGGCCCTGGTCGCAGATGATCGACGAGCCCCCTTCGCACCTAGTGGATCAAAATTTATTACCAGAAAACCTCCTTTAGTCCAGCTTTTCATGGCCCCAGGGCGCTCGCCCCAAGCGCCAAATGGGTAAACCGGCACTTGTCCGCGTTAATTTGTTTCTATATTTTTTTGTTACCACATACGATAAGAAATATTTTTAAATTTAATACTTTGTTCAAAATAGACTTCCAGCCTCCTTCAACTTGAACCTCCAGCCATTTCCTTTCTGAGCCACGCGAGCTGTCTTAATTATATTATGTAATATTCTGATTTTATTTCTTAAGTTTGAAACTAAATAAATTAGTTAATATTTTATCAGTGCTTTAACTTCGTAATTTTAATAACCTTCTGATCTAGAGTCCTGTTAAATTTCCATATTAGTGATGCTGGTCCTTTTTGGAGCTCAACTACAACTGCAGGTTTTCAACAAGTGTGAAGCTTTCTTCAATGAACTGCACCTTTCGCCTTTCGAACCCGATCAGAGCAATGTCACTTGAATTCAAGATTCACCTTACAGATAAAGCCAAGGATTGGTTTGAAGCGATTGATTATTCTTTTCTTCAGGGAACAGCGACAGATTTTGCCCAGTTGAAAGCAACCTTAGTTGAGTTTTCCTATGGTTCGTAATCGATCCGAATTTGAAGCCAAGTTTTATGCTTCTAAGCAGAACAAGCGTCAGTCGCTTTCAGAGTTTGTGTTTTGTCCATTAAATTACAAAAGCAGTTGAATTTAACAATGAACGAGGAACAGCTGTTGTTGTTCGAGGAGACCATGTTGTGCAAAGGTTCTCACAGTTGGTCGACGTTGTTGAGGCTCGAAACCCAGCAAGTAAGGCCTAACCGCTACAAATTCTAGCGAAATACGAAGATAGGCATGCGAGGTATAATAATTATGATTCAAATTTTGGTGTTAGAGAGAAAACGAAAGGGGTTTGAGTGATCGTACACTCAACGGTAGTATCGAGACCTTATAGATATGATAGGGTAAAGCAAGAAATGGAGGCATGCTGGAGGAGGGCACAATTATCTCCATACAAGTCGCCTTATTCGTCGTCAGTGGTACTTTGTGCAAACAATAATGTGGAATCTGTAGAATCTTCAGAAGCGTATAGGTTTGCCATGTACTATCGCAAACTCAATGCAATTACAAAATACCCGCGTCACCCATTCCCACTAATAGAAGATCTAATTACCAATACGCAAAGGAGCACAATAATGTCTACGCTTGCTTTTAGATCAGGATATTTTCAGTTAGCTGTAAATCCAACCGATATCCCTAAGACAAGACTCCCAAAGATCCCAAGACAAGACTTTTGTTACAGAAAATGGTACATATTCGTTTACTCGTATGCCGTTTGGTCTCTCTGGGGCCACTCCGAATTTCCAGAAAGCTATTGACATTATATTAAAATTTGTAATAGGGAGAGTTTGTGTGTCAATTTATCTCTCTATATATACAACATCTGACAAAGTTCGGTGAATGGTCCTGTAACGTTAACGTAGACGAAATATTAACAAAAGTTACCTTACTGTCCTTTCGAAATATTCACCTCCCGTAACTATGCACAGCTGAGATCTGCTATACATGTCCTTTAAACTTTGGAATATGAGTTTTTGGAACTTTTGGAATGGATTTCAAAAGCCTCGTCACGTTTCGTTGGATGCCAGGAATGTCGTCAAATCTCTTTCCTTCCAAAGCGAGTTTGGTGGCCGCAGTAGCCTAGAGGTCAAGGTGTCGGATCGTGGCTGGCATGTCATGAATTCGAGCCCAGTACCACTAAAGACCCACCATGTAGGGAAGCGATGCACGAAAAATCTGTCGAGAGCTCAAACGTCCTCCCGTTGGTGTGGTAGTTAAGAGAGGGAGGTGCCAACTCAGGTGTCACCCTCGTCACTTGACCATGGTTCAAAATTACGAGGTCCGTCGTCCGAGGTATGTCGCAACCTCCTTTTTTTGTCCAAAACTGTTTGACAATATTGGTTGTGTGAAGGCGAGCACTGTCGTGAACAAAGAACCATGAATCTTGTGCATACTGGGGTCGTTCTCTGCATAGGCGTGCCATTAAACGGGTCAAAATTTCAATGTACCTTGCAGCGTTCATCGTCGTTCCCTCAGGTAGAAATTTCTCATGTACTCCTTGACTATTGAAAAAGCGTATGAGCATATTTTGATGCGTGATTGTTCTGCTCGGACCTTTTTACGACAAGGTATAATGCACGAGAACGCCATTCCATATTTTGCCGTTTCCTTTCAAGGTCATACCCCTGCGACACCAGGACTCATCGGCAGTGACAATACAGTTCAAGAAATTTGGTGTCGCATCCACCGTTTCGACAAAATCTGGTGAAGCCTCTAAATGTGCCTGTTTCTGATCGTCAGTCGATGTGGCACAAGACAACACGTTTTTCTCATCCCTAAATTCTGCGTAACGATTTCGCACGGATTCACGGTTAATCTGGAGTTCATCAACTATCATGCGCACAGTTAATCGACGATCTCTTTCGTGATTAATTTCCTCTTTTTTTCAATGTTTTCGTCACTGACGGAGGTTGCCGGTCTTCCTCTACGGGGGTTGTCAAACACTTTCCCGGCCTTCTTGAAACCGGGCGAATCTCGTACACACACTTCATGGAGAGTGTTGAATCTTCATAAGCACGTACCAGCATTGCTTAGACTTCTTTCGGTGTCTTGCCAAGCTTAAAACAAAACTTTAAATTGATCTTTTGTTCGCGTTCTTTTTCCTATTCTCAGTTAAGAACCAACTCACTAAACAAGTACCGTGTAAAACAGATCTTGCACCGAACACAAACGGCACTCATCTGAACTATGGTGGGGGCAGATGGTCAGCACCTACCGTTGTTTCGCCAGATCTGCCGTTCTGACTTCATTCACTGAACTTTATTGTCAGAGGTTGTGTGTATGGATGGCGTGAGCCTAGCTTCGCATTGATTTCAGCAACATAATCAATATTTAGTAGAAATTTTTCGGTTATTACAAGAGTAGGTTTGACCCGAATGGGGGAGAAATGTCAGTTCGCGTGTGAGGAATTAAGCTATTTAGGTCTCATTATCAGTCATGAAGGGGTGCACACTGATAAAAGCAAGGTTAGGAAAACATATTATATTACTGGCCATTAAAGTTGCTACACCAAGAAGACATGCTACAGAAACGAGAAAATTTAAACGACTGAAAGAAAGTGCTGTGATATGTTAATGATTAACTTTTCAGCGCATTCAGACAAAGAAGACGCCGGTAGCGACACCTACAATGTGTTTAAATGAGGAAATAGTTCAGCCGGTTTCTCATACACAAATTGCATTTGAACGTTGTTGCCTAGTGAAAAGTTGTTCTGATGCCTCGAGTAGAAAGCAGAAATGCGTACCAACTCGTTCCTGAGTTTGATGGAGGTTGAATTGTAGCGTACCGGGATTGTGGTTTATCGTATTTCAGTATTGCTACTCTCATCGGTCGAGATCCAATGACTGTTAGCAGAATATAGAATCGATAGGTTCAGGACGATAATACGAAACGCCATGCTGGATCTCAACGGTTCCCTATTACTAGCAGCCGAGAAGACAGGCATGTTACCTGCAAGGCTTTAATGGATCGTGGAGCCACGTCACGAGCCCTGAGTCAAGAATTGGGGCCGTTTGCAAGACAACAAGTGTCTGCACGAACAGTTCGACGACGTTTGCAGCGGCATGGACTCTCAGCTCGGAGACCATGGCTGCGACTACCCTTGACACTGCATCACAGACAAAAGCGGCTTCATTGGTGGGATCAACGGCGAACCTGGGCGCACGAATGGAGAGACTTCATTTTTAACACGCTTTTATAAGTTTCACTTGTATGTAACGGAATCTTTGAATTCGATTTTTACCCACTTTAAGGTATCCGACTACTTGCGACAACTTTTTAAAAAAAAATGGAGATATGGGGATTTTTTTGTTGTTTTTCGATTTGTTTAGTACATTTTAAGAAAAAAAAAATGCTAAAATTAAGAATAGAAAAACAAATTATATTACTAAAATGGGTAAAAATTGACAAAAAAATAACAAACGCGGCCCATTCTGTACCAAAAGTTTATGAACAAATTTTCAATTCTGATGTGTTGCTATGTTGTTCATTTTTGAAATGACCTTCGGGATAAGAGATATTTATATCTTTTAATTTTTACAAAAACTAGAGAACTTCATCTTTGTTATTACATGAAATTGCTTGAAAAACAGTGGTTATATTCACATAAGGGGCTGTAAATTTTGTAATAAAACAGTGTTTGATAAGTCTAAAGGTTTAAACACTTCGACTAGTATACAAAATATACACAAAAAAATTCAGTTAATTATTTTCAAAACTTTTTCAGTAATTGCTGACCCCGTTTGAGTATTAAAAAAAACACATTTCGAGTAAAACGTGTTTTTAAGTCTGACATCTTTATTAAACTAATGGCATCTGCTTTTACTAAAACACTTGAGTTCTACTGAACGGAAAATATTAAATTTAGTATTTTTTAAGCTAATAAGATGGCATAAAAAATAAAATCATGAAAAAAATTTGTCAATTTGTGGCAAAATTCACAATTTTAGGGTAGTCGGATACCATAAAATGTCAGATTAATTTGAAATTTTGCACACTTGTCAAGTACAGATGACAATACAATAATTTCCTAATTTTGTTCCGGTGTCCTGATCAGGATCATCAGGAATAATGATTTCCAGATTTTGTGACTAATTCCATGTACCACTTCTAGATTTGGCGACTTATTGCATATACCATTTCCAGATTTGGCGACTGATTCCAGTGAGTGAGTGAATATTAACGTCCCACTGTTCAGCTACACGAGGGCTTTTGGCGACGGACCTCGTAATTTTGAACCATAGTCAAGTGACGAGGACGACACCTGAGCTAGCATCTCCCTCTCCTAACTGCCACACCAACGGGAGGACGTTTGAGCTCTCGACAGATTTAACGTGCATCGATCCCCTACACGGCGGGTCTTCAGTGGTACTAGGATCGAACTCATGACACGCTGGCCATGATCCAATGTCTAGAACACTTGGCTACCGTGACCACGCGACTGATTCCAGATTTGGCGTCTAAAAGATTAAGGTGTAACCCTAAAAGCGAATATATTTGTGGTTAATACAAATAAAACAAAAAAAAAAGTGTTCTTTATGTGAGAAAGGGGAGCAATGTGTGCGTCAGCAATTTCTCACCATAATATAAACAACAGTCTAGTTTTTCTGAAAATGGAAATTTAAAAAAAAAAGACTCGCACATGTGAAAAATAGTAATTTATGTTCTACCTGCTAATTGTTTTTTAAAATTTTTTATAAAGCATTACGTTTAGAAGTGAAGATAGGAATTAACATTATAGCAATTCGTTTAAAAGGTGATAATACGATTGACACTTAATATTTCTTCTTAACACACTTTTATTAGTTTGATTTGTATCTATAGAGACGGAATTTTTAAAATATAACGATACGGTACTCATCCGATGCTCCATAAACGGAAAGAATAAATACCCTTCAGACCCGTAAATTAATATCCATTTAAGAGCAAGACTAATTTCAGGAGACACGTTATTCCGGCTCCAAATATCAAAATTCAACAATGAATGAATGATAGTTTAAAATACTAAAAACACACGCTTTTATGGTTAATCGACCTATAAAGTAAAAAAAAAAAAATCTTGATATAAGAATAAAATGATTAACGAGAAAATTAATGTCATTGAGGTGAAAGCTTGGGGTGCTTTGTACTGCATTGTTATACGAACTCTGCATTTCGGAATAGAACTAGTAAGAAATTATAACAATTAATATAGAGCATCTCCCACGCTTTTACCGCAATGACATTACTTTTCTCGTTAATCATTTTATTCTTATATTAAGTATTATTTTTTTATTTTAGTTCGATTCACTATAAAAGCGTGTGTTTTTTAGTTTATTTTTTAAACTAAAATTTATTTGAGATGAATCCAGGTTCTGTTAACAGGCATCAAGAACCTCGGTCACCTCTTGTTCGCATTGACGGCAATCAGTGCTCTTTACATCCCTGGTGTGTTACGACCTGTGGTTCTATCCTTTATTCGAGTCCTGCGAAACCTTACGTTTCAGCAGGATAATGCGCGGTTGCACGTTACTGGTATTGTATAGACCTTCTTTGATACGGGAAAATGTTCGCCTGTTGCCTTCGCCTCCACATTACCAGATCTCTCGCCAATAGAAAACGTCTGGTCCTTAGTTGCCTAGCGACTGGCTCGTCATCATACGCCGCCAATCACTACGGTCGATGAGCTGTGGCATCGTGTTGAAGCTGCATGGGCATCTGTACCTGTACATGCCATCCAATCTCTGTTTGACTCTATGCCTAGGCTTATAAGTGCTGTTATTAGTGCCAGAGGTGGTTGTTCTGGAATTTCTCAGGATCTATGCACCCAAATTTCTGGAAAATTTAATCATATGTTATTTCTAGTATAATATATATGTCCAATAAATATAATTTTGTTACCTACATTTCTTTCTGGTGTAGCAATTTTAATGGCCAGTAGTGTAGATACCAGCTCCGACTCGGGTGTGACTTTAATATTCACTTACTCGAGAGTCGAATTGATTACATTGTACATTCGATGCGGGAGAGACATGTGCATGCGTAAAATAGGCAATGGTATTAGGTTGATCGCGGGTTCGATGTTCGCCTGTTCAAGTCCCGACTCTGTGCGAATTAATAAATCCTAATCCACATTATTACATGAAACTGCCATCAAAAGTCTTTAGGTAGAAGTTATGAGAGTGAAGTACAATTCCAGTGCCATCCTCCATGATAGTTTCAAAATTTATGTTGCGTTGTTATTATCCGTAGAGTAGCCTTAAAAAGAGAGAGTGATATATTAAAATTCAAATCAATCAAATAACAGAAAAACGAAGGATTATTTTTCAGAATATTAAATATTTTGCCGTTTTGGTAAATATGTTGTGTATCAGTCATTATGATTACTTAAAATAAGACTAAGTTATTATTTTTTATGGAGAAATGAATTTTTTCGATGAACACGTTACATTTTTCATGAAGTTTTCGAAATTGAAACAGAACCATGAATTTCACCTTGGATTTGGAAAGAAATGTTTTTATCTAATGTAGGGGGGGGGGACGTGTCTATAAAAATTTAATTTACGTAAGTTTATAAAATAGTTAATTAACGGATTCATCCATGTTTTCTTTGCCCTTAGTGCCATTTTTGTTCCAATTCGATGCTATACATTGAATGCATTCGTGGAAAAATAAATTGAATGTTTCGTGCAAATTGACGCAAGAAATGTTTGCATTTACGAAAGATAAAATTTCACGTGATGTGAATGTGGCGTGCTTGTTTATGTCGGACATTGACAGTCTTTTCGTTGGCTAGACCTAGACTGCAAAGAGAGAGGGCCCTTTTTATTACTTTTTCTACTCCCTTACATAAATGCCATTTAACTAATGCTGCACATTTCTCTTCGCTGCTTCAGCTCAACAATGAGCAGGAACAGCTGCCGGTGACGGGAGTTCATTTCTGTAAACGTGTGACGCGACAGGAGGTCTGTACTACTTTTCTTATATCAAACTGGCTTGACATCAACACACTCAGACACGCGTCGGAGAAATCTGCTGTAGACGTGTGGTTTTACACCGCAATGAGATCTTGATCCACAAGCTTTACGTAGAAGTTCGTTTGAATTTAAATTCTTTTTAACACTAGAATATTTTTAGCTTTGTAAGTAATTTGTGGCTGTTTTCACTTAAGAAGCCATAGTCTAATTCTGAACACATTGTATTTAAATACATATCTTATTATGCAACGGCTTTTTTAATGTTCACAATCATCCTATGAATACTCGATTTTTAACACGCTTTTATAAGTTTCACTTGTGTGTAACGGAATCTTTGAACTCGATTTTTAACCGCTTTAAAAGGTCAGATTAATTCGAAATTTTTTTTGCACACTTGTCAAAGACCGATGACAATACAATAATTTCATAATTTTGTTCTATTGTCCGAATCAGAATCACCAGAAATAACGATTTTCAGATTTGGTGACTAATTCCAGATACATTTTCCTCCTTTGTTGAATGATTTATTAAAAAATTAAGATAAGAAAATGAATAAATTGAAGAAGTGATATATGAACATTATATGCTTAGACGTTTTCACCGAGGCGAGTTTTTATGCCCTTATTAATTAAATTTTATTTTTATAAAGAATATTTAATTAATAAAGATAATGACATTATTAATTAATGATACATTTCACCTTTTATTCTTTTGTTCATAGCCCTAAAATTCGTATTGAATTAAATATATACGCTAAAAAAAATCATCAAATCATTTCCGATACATTCACTTTTCTTAACGATTAATTTTTATGAAAACAGAATTCCTCCTAGAAAGTTTTAATTCTAATTTCGCTACATTTCAGTGACCGCCAACAGTAGAATTTTCTCCCTGAGCGATCACATTTTAGGAATTCGAAAATTTTGTTAGAGCACTGTTATTGCGTAAATGCTGTTTCACCCGAGTGAGTAGCGCAGAGTTCATTAAAACAAAATCTATTAGAATGAAGTCTCTGTTTGATCACAACCATACACTTCTAAATTAAAATATTTGCCACAAAGGAGTTATTGTTTTGGGAATTTATATGTATGTAATTCACCTTCTAATCACTTTTAAACACTTTATAGCCATTTTCATGGTTTAAAAAAAAATTACGATTATATTCACTTTGGTGGTTAAAATTGTTTGCAAAATGTTACGTCGATTTTCTTGTTTTTGAAATTAAGCTCATTACTGGAAATTTATTGTTTATTAATGTCGTATTTTGAAATTATATGAGGGCTATTAGTGAAGGACCTCATAATTTTGAATCTCGGTCAAGTGACGAGGTCGATACATAGCTGGCATCTTACAACCCAAACTTGCTCAATATGCCTAAGTGAGGATTTCTAGCCTCCACATACCTAAGGTGCATTAACCGCTCTACATGGCACGATTGTAGAGTAGAGTGTCAGCTCACACGAACAGTGACTGAAATTGAAAATAAATTAAAAGTAAAAAAAAAACCTTTATTTAAACGCGCTAAAAAGAATAAAATAAACTTTTCCTTTAAAACTTTTTTTACTATCAACTTTTAACGTCATTACATAATTTATCTCTATATATAAAGGCGAAAAGCGACTCACTCACTGACTGACTGACTAATCACGATATCTCCGGAACTATTCAACCTACAGACTTGAAATTTGGTAGACATGTTCCTTTCATAGAGTAGACGTCAGCTAAGAACGGATTCCGAAATTCGAAACGCAAGGGGCGTTAAGGGGTTAAGGGGCGTTATAAATAATTGCTTCCATGTTTAAACTACTTGTACAATCTTGAAATTGGGTAAGCAGATTCCTTTCAGAGAGTAGAGATCCGCTACAAAATGAGTTTGCTGAAAATCGACCCCCAAGGGGCGTTGCAGGGGCTTAGGGGGCGTTATAGATAATTATTTCAATTTTTAAACTATTTGACGCACTGTCTTTAAATTTGATAAATAGATTCCTTTCGTAGAATAATGATCAGTTACAAAACAGGTTTTGTGAAAACAGACTTCTAAGTGGCGTTGTGGGGGATTAAGGGGCGTAATAGATAAATATATCCGTTTTTAAACTACTTCACCTACCTGCTTGAAAATTGGTAGGAATGTTTCTTTCATGGAGTAAATATCCGCTACAAAACAGGTTTGGGGGAAATTGACCCCCAAGGGGTGTTGCGGGGTAGGGGTTTAAGGGGCGTTATAAATTCCGATTTTTAAGTTATTAGACGTACAGTCTTGAAACTTAGTAAGCAGATTCCTCTCATAAAGTAGAGATACGCTACAAAATAGGTTTCGTGAAAATTGCCCCCAAGTGGCGTTGCGGGACTTAAGGGGCGTTACAGATAATTATTTCCATTTTTAAACTATTAGACGCACAGTCTTTATATTTGATAAATAGATTTATTTAATAGTCAGCTATAAGGTTTTGTGAAAACAGACTTCTAAGTGGCGTTGCGGGGTATAAGTGGCGTAATAGATAAATATTTTCGTTTTTAAACTACTTGACCTAGCTGCTTGAAAATTGGTAGAAATGTTTCTTTCATGGAGTAAATATCCGCTATAAAACGGGTTTGGAGAAAATTGACCCCCAAGGGGTGTTGCAGGGGGTTAAGGGCAGATATAAATAATTATTTCTATTTTTAAACCATTAGACTCACAGTCTTGAAATTTGGTAAGCAGATTCCTCTCATAGGATAGAAATACACTACAAAATATGTTTTGTGAAAATCGACCCCTAGGTGGCGTTGCGGGGGTTCAAGGGGCGTTATTGATAATTTTTTTGCATTTTTAATTAATTGGACGCACAGTCTTCAAATTTTGCTAAGCAGATTCCTTTCATAGAGTGCAATTCCCCTACAAAATGGTTTTGTGAAAACAGACCCAGAAGTGGCGTTGCGGGGCTCAAGTGGCGTTATAGACAATTATCCCCATTTTTAAACTGTTCGACGTACAGTCTTGAAATTTGATAAGCAGATTCCTTTCGTAAAGTAGAGAACCGCTACAAAATGGGTTTCGCGAATATCAACTACCAAGTTTAATTTCGGGAGATTAAAGAGGCGTAATCGATATATATTTCCATTTTTAAACTACTTGATCATCCTGCTTGAAAATTGGTAGGCATGTTCCTTTCATGAAATAGAGTTCCTCTAACAAAGAGTAAAATGAAAATTGACCCCCAAAGATGTTTGCTAGGGGTCAAGAGGAGTTACAGAAAAAAAATTCCTGTTTTTGATTGTTAGACCCATATACTTGAAATTTGTTAAGCATGTTTCTTTTGTTGAATAGAGATCCACTAAGAATGTATTTTAAGCAAATCAAGTTCTTAGGGGGGGTGCAGGGGGTTACTGGGACGTATTGACAAAAAAAATTACTTTTTTCGAGCTACAAGGACTATAATAATGAAATTTGGTTTGATTCTTCTTTTGTTGAATTGAAATCCTCTAAGAGCAGGTTATTTTGGAAAACGGCTCTCAACAACGGGATTACGGGATATTGATAGTAAAACTTTTGTTTTTTCTGTTTGATTTAGACTTGAAATTTGGCTTGCATGTTCAATTTATGGAGTAGAGATCCACCGAAAATTGGTTTTGCGGGAATCCACTTGGTTTTTGGGTTACGAAAGAGCAAATATCATTCTATACTTCAATTTTAGAGATTTTTAGAAAATACAAATTAGATGAGTTCTGCCCTTTTTTTTGCGACAGTTAAAGGTATAAGTATATTTTTCAATACAATCGAATTCTTAATGCTAGGACTTAGATATCAATAATTTATACATATATATAAGCAGTAAAAATTTATAAAACATCATGAAATACCCAGCGAAGCGGGCGGGTAACAGCTAGTAGGATATAAAAGCTTGTCGCAAGATTTAAGTACACGTATTTTGAAAATTCTTAAAATTAAAATCAGTCAGATCAAGTTATTTAGTTTACTTGTTTATCTACACAAATAAATCTCGCGACAAGCTTTTATATCATATAAATTGGGTTAAGACGTTATAAGTTGATAGTAAAGAAAGTTTTAAAAGAAAAGTTTATTTTATCGTTTTTAGCGCGTTTAAATGCTTGTTTTAAAAGCTTGTAAATTAAAAGTAAATTAAAAGTTTACTTTTAATTTACATTTTAGTTATCGCTGGTCAGGTTTCTCAGTCTGTTCACCTCATTCAACGCATCATTGTTGCAAGGTTGTTTGCCGGTTAATTTCGAACAATAGCTAAATGAATTCTTGCAAAAAGGCGCATTAGACGAAAAACACAAATTTTTTGTTTTAAATCCGTAATTTTTAAGCAATTTTTTCAAGCTTCGTTCAAATCTTGAATAATATTGTTCTACACACGAAAAAGAATAGTTTCGTGAGATTATCTTCATAAATGACGAAGTTATAAAATGTTTAATTAAAATTGAGTATTTTTTGAAAAATCATAAAAAAAAGTTTGGGGCATTTTGTTTTTTAAGTGATTGATTCTAAAAGAGCAAAGCATGAGCTGTTTTAGTACGGAATGTCGCGATTCATTTAAACGAAAAAAAATTCATGCGCAACAATTTAGACATAATTTTCATAAAAACGCATAAATTTTGACTCATTTAAAAAAAAATCGTAAAAAAATACAAATATTATTATTTTGTAAAAAAAAAAAAAAATTACCTTATTGTGGCGAGATAAATCATCTTTCCGATTCTGTAATTATTTTGTCTTGAGTTTTATATAAAAAAATTAGATCACTATTTTAAAAACATCAAAACTCTAAAAAAATCCCCTCTTGGTTCTTCATTTTGCGTCGCCGAGCACAGCGGAATAAACATCCACGGGAGCAAAACAATTATGCTTTAAGGTTTTTAATTAATATCTTTTTAACTAATTGCACTATTGGAATATAATTGGTCAGAACATGCATTGTCATCCAAACTAAACGTGTATACAAAATTTCAGCTCAACTCAATTTTGAAGATATCTTTAATATCTTCAAAATTGAGTTGCAAGATTCCACCCAAACAAATTACATACATTGCAAGTTAAATAAAAGCTTATAATTACGATGTCCGTTGTGCTGATAGTCCTCGCATTTCCTTAAATTTGGACGTTAATAAAAAAAAAATCAAAAGTCGGATCGATTAATGGTATCATGACTCTACTAAATGCTGCCTGGAGTTCGTGGCTATGACCATTCAGCTACTGTGACCGCTTTTTGTGAAAGCAAACTTGGTTCCTTTATAGTTTTTGTTTATGACACTTATTTTTTTCTTAAGAATTAATGAATAATAATACACTTACACATTGACAGTCATTGACAACCTCTTCACCTCAGGTGTTGATTGCTTCATTTTATCGTGATTCAGAGTTACAGCGCTTATTGACTATGACTAGTAGAACTCTGTGTCGTTAAAAACATACAGAAAACTTATTAAATAACCGTTTGGAATAATGGTAGTCTTTCATTAAATTTAGCCTGGCTTTAGTGGTGTGCTTTTGAAATTTGAAGTACAAACTTAGTGCATATATATTCAATCTACTGTGTAGTATAAGTCTAATTCCTATCCAGGAGTTCGATCTTCTTTGGCAACAATCATGTTTGTGACATTTTGCCTCCAAAATCACCATACCAGTTTGGGGCGCATGCACTAAATCCATCACTCCGTATGAAATTGCATTTAACCATTCACACACTCGTATGTCATGCTGGAGATGACGACACTAATTCACTCGAAAACACGCCGTAGATGGTGACATTAAACAACTAAAACACTATGTGTTACACTTGAGATCTCATTCAGCAATAGTTTACCAAGCCTTGTTAATTTATCAGTACACAGTTAAAAGTTACATGGAATTTGTTTTCTATGGTTATTGTACACATTAATTTTCCGATCGAAAATAAATTATAAAAATATGCTGAACAGAGTGAAAATGAATTTAAATTTATTAATATAGGTGTGCGAAATGTCATGATGGTGTAGTATCTCATTCCGTTTACTCACTAAATCTCATTTCCGTTTTATGCGCATGTTAGTTCTTTTCTGAATGGGAGATTTCAAACAATATAAAAAAAAATAAACCTTGAATGATCACCAACGTTATATTTAGTGAATCGACCAGATGGGGAAATTATACATTTTAGTACTTCATCCGAAACGAAAAAACGATGTTTGATCTGTTCAAACAGCAAAGCTAAGGGCGGAAAAAAAATTTTATTTTTGCAAAATACGTTTCCTGCGCATTGTAAATTATTTTAAGAACTACCATTCTTTTTAAAAGATTATAAAAATTAAATCTTATATATATATATATATACAGATCTTAAAATGTTGAAAATGTCTATCGCCATGAATAATTTAAAATTAATTTCCCTAAAAATAAGTACAAGTTTACATATAACAACATTGAAAATGAATAGAGTGCAAATGGTTAAAAAATTAAAATTAAGAAGTTTGAAAAATACAAATATTATTGTGAAAAGCATTTCTTTGTATCACTCCCTTACAAAAGTATGAGAAATATTTGTAAAAATTGTGAAATTTGCTCATTTAAGTTATTGCACAATCACAATAAATATGAATGGCTTCATGAAAAAATATAATGCTATATACATACATATTTAGTAAATATTTCAATTAACATATATTAAGCTTTGGTATTTGGAACAAGCAATAAATTGTTTATGGCAACTTATTTAAACCAATGAAATTTGAATAAAAACTTCCTTAAAATGATTACGTAAAAGGAAAAAGGGAAAAAACCACGTTTATAAATAGATTCGTTACCTGTCGTTTTGGGGAAAATAGGGTTAAAAATCTAATTTCAGTCATTTTAACTTTATTCTGTATTTAAGTAGCAGGTTAAAAGAGTAAATTATTCTATGCTTGTAAGTTTTGAAGTACTATTTTACATTAAAAATGACTTATAAAAAATGATAAAAATTTTGCAAAAATGCAGAATTTTTTTATGTTTGAGGGTTAAAAGATTTTCAGTGTGAAAACGTTTTTAAAATTATCCAATAATGCACTTGTGATTCATTTTTTGACCTAAGGAAGAAAACTGTTCAACCGCAATGATGCCAATATTGCAATGTTAAAACGTGAGTGTGTGTGTTACTAAATATATAAACTCAAAAAATAATGCAATAATCTCTTATTTTGCAGATACTGTAAAATACGGGGGTATAATGCGCACCACTTTCAAGCTGCAATTTTTAGTTTTTAGGTATATTCGCTGCGTGCGCGTATAACGCGCACCCTCTTTTTTTTACGTAGAAAAAACTGAAATATGTGTCTATGTTTAATCTTATTTTTGGAGATCATTTATTCAAAGTATTATTCCAAGCTTCAGGAAGAAAAAAAAAAGCTTACTTTTGAACTACAACCCTTTCAGTTCATAAGTATTTCGATATATGTAGGTCTAATTTTTTTTATGCTCGCCTTTTATTTATTTTTAAGGCTCTCATTTTTATACCAGGTGTATAACGCGCACCCGTTAATTTCGATCTTTTTGTGTTGAAAGTGCGCGTTGTACGCCAGATTTTACGGAAATTATATTCAACGTAAAAATTAAATTTAAATAAACGCTAAAAAATAATACGTGTACTATTTTTAAAAAAATTTACATTTATATGTAAACATTTGTATAAACATCCAAAGACATGTTTTTTCATTGATTTATTTTGCATTAATCTGTTATTGCTAGAGAATTAAATCTGTCAGTTGAAAAGTAATTATGAAATCGGTGTTATTCATTGCGGTGTGCTGAAAGCATGCATATTTCAGAATTCATTAGGTCATGGTGCAGTGGCATATTCATCAATAAGTAATTGCTGACTCAGGTCGCACAGTGTCAAACTTTTTAATTCTCGTTGAAAATTAAGCGACAAATTATCCACAATTTTTCATTAATGAATCCGTTTCATTGGGAAATTTGTGAAATTACTGTAAAGGATTTCATGTTTACCACAAGGAAAAAATATAAACCTCATGAAGAATGTAAAATATAATTACTGAGGTGCATGATAAATTTCTTTTTTTCTTACTAAAAATGTTCAGATGTTTTAGTTTGGTCAAAGTTAAGAATATTCTTTCATATTTTCTTATTTTTTAGTGTTTAACTCTTTTGGTGATACAAATGCAGTTATATAGCATCACTTGCATGATTTCTGTGCTTATAGGGCTTCCTAATTCTTTCGTTTTAAGAGCACGCGATCAAAAAAATTTTGGAAACCGTTGCTCTTGACAATTATTCCATGAAGTCATGCTTATTCAATTAGTTTTATTTAAAATCATCACCCGATGATTTTCCATTTGTTTGAAATATATAATTATTAAGTCCACCAACTTATCTAAATTCTTAAAATTAAGGGTGGGTGGTGGAATATAGTATTGCTTTTCCTTGCGTTTGAAACAGCATTATTATTGAAGTGATAATGAAGCGTCACGCTCGGGAATGTAATACTCATTCGACATTTTTCGTCGGAAATCTGGTTTGGACAGGGTAGGTCAAGATTCAATAGTCCGCGACATACACACCCCTAAAAAGAAATCACATGACCGAAGGTGGGGTGTTTTCTCGGGTTTTGAGTAGTACTCAAGTCTTCCTTAATTCATCTTCCCACGTGTATTTATTACTCAAGATATATCAGTAGGAATAACTATAAAGAAAAAAGGTACGATTTTTATATATTTATAACTTTATTCTTGTGCCATTATTGAATTTCTTTTTAGTTTTGAGGATACGATATAATGAATTGCTGCAATTATGCCAACATCCATAATTATGTATAAATTTAAGATATTTTATTTTGAGGAATTAGTGTTTAGTTAGTTAATTTTGTATGAGAATTAGTGTTTAAATGTGAAATTAGTGTTTTGTTTCTTCAGTTAAATCTTAATTATCTTAAAAATATTAAAAATGTTATGAAAAATTTAAGCTAAAGCTGCACACATTTTATAATAATGCATCGTTATTGTTGTGTCCAAATCCCATTTAATAAACTTGGCAACCATACGTTTCGGTTTTTTGTTTCCCAAAAGATGAACAGTTGATGCAAACTTCAAAAAAAGGGAATTTAAAAATAAATCAGATGATATTTTAATAGAAGAGTATCTCGTTTTAAAGTAGACAGCGGGTTATTGCGTTCATAATATAAAATTTGAGTGCTAGGATTACAAATATAGATTGGTTGTAGATAAAAAAAAAATCAATTTCGATTCAGAAAATGTCGAAGGGAAAAAATATTATAAACTTCTAGATAGGGGAGGTTTAAAAATGTTCACAGATAGTGTTAAGAAAATCATTTCAACGCAACATTTTATTTTTAATTTGTATATCGAAAAGATTCGAGTTAAAATATCTTCAAGTTAATTGCCAATTATCTTGCTTTACAAGCATAATAGAAGCATATCTGGAATTGTAGAATGCCTTGCATTCGTTTTATTCATCTTCTGTAAACTGTAACACACCTGCACTTTCACATACATAAAAAAATATTCATTACATTCGGGAATATATGCATAAATAATTATTTAAAATAGTGCAATGAAGAAATTTTAACGTCGAAGGATAATCGAAAAATGAAAAAACATTTCGATATAAAGACTTATTTAAAAATATCGGCAATTTTTTTTTTTTGCCACTCTTGTCGCCAAGGGAAACATAGCTTTGCAAAATGTTGTCTCCCCCTTTCCCCTGCCACTCCAAAACGACATGAAACGCAGTAGTTTGTCCCCCCCCCCCTTTCCCCACCAATATTAGGCATGAAAATAAAACATGTAATATTTTTAAAAAATAGGCATAGAGAGAGAGAGAGAGAGAGAAATCCTATACTAAAATTGAACTTAAAATGTAGAAAAGGACAAATTTTTATAGAAATAAGTAAATAGTATAATTATCATTAGCAATATTGCAGTGAATTTAAGAATAGAAATCTATTTTTGTAAGGGAATCAGAATAGCCATGAACAAATATTTCTATTAATCACTTAAATCCGCCTAAAAGTCTGTTTTTCGAACTAATGCTATCGAGGGAACATTCAATGTACGTGTACTTCCTCTTATAATTCATTTTTTATACTATGTAGATTTTATGAACTCATGTTTAATAGTTCACATAACTATTACTGAAAGAAAAATGTAGAGCAGAAAGTGGACTACTAATAATGGTTACTATTTATATTTCACCAAATCAAAGTGTAGAGAAAATTATCGAATTCCTTCACAAAAATTTAGTTGCCTACAACTGATGCCAGATCAACTCTTCTGAACAAATTGCCAATTATTTTTAGTGAGGATTTTAATGTAGATTTTTTTTTTCAAAAGACAAATCAAAGTCTTAAGTAGATTTTTTAAAATCAAAATTCAATTTAATTATGTCAAATGATCCAAATGAAACCACGACAAAGTACGAAACAACGCTTAACGGAGTTTTTTTTTTAGATATTTAAATAATTTTGAATCTAAAGTATTTGTAACCTATTTCAGCTACCATAAACCTATTGTTTCCTTCTAAGAATACAATTAATTCACAAATATGATTGTATATTTCGAAAAAAATATTACTTTATGAGTACAGACATATGAATAAATAATTTTATATGACAATACTATATAATATCCATTTGTTTCTGATTTACCTAACTAATCCCTAAAATAACATTACCAAATTTAAAGTTAACACTTCTATCGGGAGGTCATAAGCGCACACACACTCTCTTTTTTTTTATATTCTTAATATAATTGAAGAATTTTTGTTGTAATTTCAGGTGCTTGTTTCAAGTACATGTTACTGTTTTAAAATTTTTTACACAGCAGTGCCATTAGCTTATATGCTTATTCGTGTGTATGTCATTTTTGTAAGTGTTGCAGAAGTGGGGGCCAGGCAGTGATAATTTTTGTGGGATTCGCACCATTCGCAGCGTTAATATTGCGAATGGTGGATTTTGCAGAAATCATACTCAAATATTTAATGGGGAAAGTTTGAAAAATATTCATTGTAATTTTCAAATAACCTGATGCTATTTATTTCTTCATGTCCTTAATTTTGTTTAACATACATATGTAGCTAAATTTTTAAAAACTTTAAGTTAATTTCTTTTTTTAAAATCTATATGTATAAATATTCTCATACGATTTCCAATTTCACTTCTACTTCACCTTTAAAAAACAAACAGGGTATTAAAATCACGCAAGAGAAAACGCATTTTATTTGCGCGCACGCACACACACACACATAATTATAAGTTTCTTTTTCTTTAAAAAAAATCCACAATAAAATTTTTATCTCTAAAAAAATGCTTTAAATTTCATGGACTATTTTCACATTGAACAATTAGGGGTTTTTTTATCCGTTTAGTTTTTGTAAAATTTTTAAGCTGTTGGTTATATATTTAGGCAACTACTTCTGAAAGGAATCGCAGGTTTGACATCTGTTCTTAGATATCTCGTGAATGAAATTAATTTGGAAAAATGATTAGTGATTTATTTTTCAACGGTGCTGTTATTGGGCATATGGGCCGCTTGCGGCCCTCAATCCTATATCTGGAGATAGATGTTGAACGACTGTTTTCATTTTCATGCTTGGGGGTTTATTTTTCTCTTACCAACTAACTTTGATTTTGAAACTACGTTTGTACTTAGAATTTCCGAATATCCGTTTTTATATCACGAAGTTGGCAGGGGGAAAATCTTGTTTTCAGCTTTTACTATCCGACTGTACTTTTTTAAAAATCCCTGAGCGAAACACATTGTTGGCTTCCACACACACACAAACCCTCCCCTTCTTCAATCGACAAATACCTTTTTTCTTTGGTTCACCCTACAATCTGCGGGTTTAATCGCTAGCTAAAAATAAAAATATAAAAAATATTAGTACCCAAAAAGATCGACTGCTGTAGCCAGACTCTTTACTCAATGCACACCGGGTGGTATGCGAACTGATGGAAAATTCGAGTTTGGGATATTGCCCCCTCCCCTTCGTCTCGTTTGGTTCTGTAGTCGGGAGGGGGCTCATTCGATAAAAACCCTCTTGCTTTGCGGGATATTCTGTAGAGGAGGACTGGGGTGCACGTCTGAGTGGGATAAGAGAACTCTTTGTGCAGGATATTCTATGCCTCGGTATTGGGTTAAAACCTGTTTCCTGTGCCATTCCCCCATGCGTCGACTGCCTGCGTCTTTCCGTTCCGTCGCTACGCCCTATTACGGCGTCTAGCTCTTGTAAAAGTTATTTATTTTCACCGCTAATGCATCTTTTACGTGAACAACTCGTAAATAGGCTGTTGGTATAACGCTGCTCGCACGAAAGAATGTTGTTTTCGTGGAGACCTGTGCGAAATTTTTGCTGGAAGCTGCGAGTGTAGAGGAGTCGATTATTTTATCCCAAACTTAAGGTAGAAATTTTTTTTTATAAAAGAAGCGCATTCAAATTGACTGCGGATCTAACTGATCTGAATTTCTGTCATTTATTTTTTTTTTTTTACAATAGGATTGGCTTATTCATTAAATTACATTTGTCAAATTGTTTGGTTTAAGCATCATAGTTATTTTATTATTGCAACATTTCCCGGTCAAAGTATTGTAAAAATTACAGTGTACATTGTTATCAGTAGTGTACTAGTATATTCAATTCTTTGTTTCACAGATATCCGAGCCGTTAAGTTTTTAATTCACTAAAAGTATTCGCTTTTCTTTCGGTGGTAAATGTTGCGAATGAAAAGGGGAAGCACTTACAAATGGTTTGGGAATCAAATGTTTACAAAGAAAGTTATTTGATAAATCTCATTGCAAATATATATAACTAGTGTTACATTTATAATAGAAAAAAAAATCGCCGAAATTAAGTATTTGATTCGAAGAAGAGAAACAAGCTCGAAAGGTTTTCTGAAAGCTTATTTTTTATTGAATTTACTATCAAGTTGTTTTCTACTACTATATTATAATTGGATTCGTTGTAATAATTTCATACGCCTTACATATCTGCAGTTAGGAACAAATTATTCGGAAAAGTGTTTGACCTTTTTAGTGGGTTTATATGTTAACAGTGTTAATGTTTATCTGACAGGTTTTCAACTTTTAAAATTTAAATGGAAAAAATATTTTACCAAGAATTACTTGTGACTTGTCAGCCACTGTATTTAAATATCTACGAAGATGTCCTGCATGGGGGAGAAAAGAAAAACTACAAACACACTGCTGGTATTTTTTCCCGTTGTCATTGTTTTTCGCGCCTTATATGATTACTAATGGATTATTACAGATTTTTTTTTTTATGATGCGAAATTACTACAATTATCAGAAAGTTCTTATGTGTGTATGTCTGGGAACAGAAATTTGATGTATTACCTTGCTTTCTGAGAAAATTGCATGAGTATTTCTGTATATATTCTTATTTAGTCCCTCTGAACAAATATTTTTTAAGTATTACTAAGATAGTTAGTTCATTGCTCAATTGTCACTGTGTTTGTGTGCATTACACATATGTTACTGATTGATATATTACTTCAATAAAGGGCTACTCCTTAGAGCTTAGATTATTGCAAAAATCTATTCCTGCCTTCTAGTGGTAAATGATTATTACGATTAGTAATTTCTTATAACCGTATGTGTGTGGCTGAAGTTTAAAATCCCGCTAATAAACTTGATTTTTTTGCTAGAACTAGGCCCCTGGATAGAATTAGTTCTCTCTATGAGCAGCTGGTTGATTAGAATACTTTAAGTTACAAAATAGATAATCTTTTGCTGTCATTTTCAAATTAGCATCTGCGCAAATTGTATAAATTATTTGCATAGATCTCTAGGAATCATTTACTTTTTTTGTTGTTGTAAATGTGCGATTATTATTTTATAAGTTGTTTGATTTAAAATATGGTAATGTAAACAATAGGTTATTTAAATTAGCTGTTTTGGATTTTAGTCTCAAATATACTCTCTTTTTTTCTTCTTGAGCATAGAAATACTAATAGATATCTTTCAAAAACCTGAAAGCTACTAGATATCCTTTAAAACCTCTCCTGTGAAAGAAAATTCATATCTACACACAATTACCCCTGCTCTTTTTTTGTCTTTATTCCAGGTTATCACCAGTAACCTATGAATTGCTACAATGCAACTTAAATTTTATCCAGTACCATCAGGATTGAGTAATAAAATATGGTTTAGTATCCTGTGGATCACAGATTATGTTCCACCATAAATTTTTAATTAATACCAAAGTTGTCGTGACTAAATGGGAAAGTTAAAAGAATGAAGTAATAAACTGTAGTGGTGTCGTTATTTGATAGTAGTTGCTCATTTGACTGAATATCCACCGCCAATATCTCTTTATGCTTAACTTAAGCGCAACGTTTTTGTAACCTCTAAAATCTTACGTTGCGAAATTCAACTCGTTATACTTTCATATTAATTAGATCAGTGATTCTCAACCACTGTGCCGCGGCATTTTTCTGTGCCGCAAAATTTTTCAAAACTATTAATTATCTAGGGGGGGGAATCCGGAACCGAAGCTTTTTGGCCGTTTTATAGAAATAAACTAAGGGTATTCGTGGTATATTTCGCTTATTCTTTCATGGATAGATGAAAGTGTATTATACAAATAAGTTAACTAGCTGTTACCCCCCCCCCCCGCTTCGCTGGGTATTTCATGATGTTTTATAAATTTTTGTTGGTTATATATGTGTATAAATTTTTGATATTTAAGTCCTAGCATTAAGAATTCGATTGTATTGAAAAATATGCGCCCCTTACGTTTCTCAACGCCACTTGGGAGTCGATTTTCACGAAACGCATTTTGTGGCGTATCGGTATTCTATGAGAGGAATCTGCTTACCAAATTTCAACACTGTGCGTCTAATAGTTTAAAAATCGGAATAATTATTTATATCTCCCCTTAACCCCCTGCAACATCCCCTGGGGGTCAATTTTCTCCAAACCCGTTTTGTAGCGGATATTTACTCCATGAAAGAAACATTTCTACCAATTTTCAAGCAGCTAGGTCAAGTGGTTTAAAAAAGAAAATATTTATCTATTACGCCCTTAACCCCCCTCTCCTCGCAACGCCACTTGGGGGGTTACTTTCCCAAAAACCATCTTGTATCTGATCTCTACTCTATGAAAGGAATCTATTTATCAAATTTAAAGACTGTGCGTCTAATAGTTTAAAAATGGAAATAATTATCTATAACGTCCCCTAAGCCCCCGCAATGTCACTTGGGGGTCGATTTTCACCAAACTCATTTTGTAGCGGATCTCTACACTATGAAAGAAATCTGCTTACCCAATTTCAAGATTGTACGTTGAGTAGTTTAAAAATGGAAACAATTACTTATAACGCCCCTTGCGTTTCGAATTTCGCAAAATCCGTTCTTAGCTAATCTCTACTTCATGAAAGGAACATGTCTACCAAATTTCAAATCTGTAAGTTGAACAGTTCCGGAGATATCGTGATTAGTCAGTCAGTGAGTCGCTTTTCTCCTTTATATATATATATATATAATTATTTATATCTCCTCTTAACACCCCTTGGGGTCAATTTTCCCAAAACCCATTTTGTAACGGATATTTACTCCATGAAAGAAACATGCCTACCAATTTTCAAGCTGGTAGGTCAAGTAGTTTAAAAACGAAAATATTTATCTATCACGCCCCTTAATCCCCCGCAACGCCACTTGGGGGGGGGCTATTTTCTCAAAACCCATCTTGGAGCTGATATCTACTCTATGAAAGGAATATATTTATCAAATATAAAGACTTTGCGTTTCATAGCTTAAAAATGTTAATAAGTATCTATAACGGCCCCTAAGCCCCCGCAACGCCACTTGGGGGTCAATTTTCACCGAACTCATTTTGTAGGGGATCTCTACTCTATGAAAGGAATCTGTTTACATAATTTCAAGATTGTACATCGAGTAGTTTAAAAATGGAAACAATTATTTATAACGCCCCTTGCGATTCGAATTTGACAAAAAATCCGTTCTTAGCTGATCTCTACTCCATAAAAGGAACATGCCTACCAAATTTCAAATCTGTAGGTTGAATAGTTCCGGATATATCGTGATTAGTCAGTCAGTCAGTGAGTGAGTGAGTGAGTCGCTTTTCTCCTTTATATATATATAGATTTCTTTTAAACTTATTTTATTGCTAGTGTGCCGCTAAAGTTTGAAATTGTTAAAAGTATACCGCAACAAAAAAAAAAAAAAAAAAGGCTGAAAATCGCTGAATTAGATAAATATTGAAAAGTAAATTTAGTAAGAGCAGAAGAGCAAACACTATTTTTAGTTATATGTATTCAATTATGATAGAATCGTCATATTTTTTGTATTGAAGGAAATGTTTTGGCATGTTTAAAAATTTTGCACCATTTCGAAAATTAAGTAATAATAACTTGTTTATGTTTAATTAAATAATAACACCAAACATTAAAATAGAATCGCAAAAGCATGAACTAAAAACTAAATATCGCAAATGGGAAGTGCAAAGAAATACGTGCGAACGTCAGACGTAATAAAGATTGAAATATGAAAAATATTTCCAATAACATCCAGGCTCTTGTCCCCTTTTCTGACCTTATGATCCGTCATTCCTAGAAAGACAACTGAGCAACCAACAAATAGAATGGATGAATACTTCAAATCTGTAAATTCTAGCAATCGGTTCTAATAGAATTAATATCTCTCTGCTTTTTTAGACTGCCAAAACCAAAGAAACAAGAATATTAACTGCGTTGCGCAACCTACCCGTCTACAAATGAACGCGTATTTGATCACGCGTATATTCAGGGTTCGAAAATCCACCATCCTCGTATCGTGCTTCAATATGCCACACAACATATTCCTTTGATTTTGTCGATTTTCGGAAACAAGAAACAGTAAAAAATTAATTATTAAATAAATAATTATTAACAATTAATTTTATTAATTAATACAAAGACATAATTAAATTTCACGTACTATATACACAGAATTATTATCAATCGAAAAAAATCAAGGGTTGTGTGCACTACTGAGGGTTGAATATGGGAACAATCAAAGAAATGCGTTAAAATTTCTAACGTCACATTTATTTTTAAAAATTATAAATCTGTACTAAATAATACAAACCCGGTTTCTTCGTTCAATAAACATTTCTATGAGTGAGTTTTTTTAGTCATATCACTGTAACTATTCATTAATCGAGCGGTGTACTTTTTTCGAAAATTTAAAATTATTTGATTTGATTACTGCAAAAATAAATCAAGTGTGCAGTACCGCAAAAACTGAAATCATATTTTTACCTTTCATGTAATGTGTATATACACTCAAGAGCCAAAACATTATGACCACCCCTACATCTTGCAATGAACTCGCCTGGATGACGTGGAAGGCACGTGATCAGGTGGAAGTGGTATTTTACTGCTGCTGGAGAGTCTGAAGAATCATTCTTTCACTTACTTCTGTGTGTGATGGGAAAGGCTGCTGATCTAAGCGACTTTGATAGAGGGCAGATTGTAATGGCTCGGAACAAGTATTTCCGAAACTGCTCGACTCGTGGGTTGTTCGCGATCTACAGTTGTTAGTACTTATGCAAAGTGGATGAATGACGGCGGAACCAGCAGTAGACGACATGGTGTTGGACGTCCACACGCTATCAAAGAAAAAGGTCGTCGGAGAGTGTCTCGCATGGTGAAGCAAAACCGGAGCCAGACGGTGGCTCAGCTGACAGCGCAATACAATGCAGGGCCAAGTAGAATAGTATCGGAGCGCACTGTTCAGCGGACACTGTGGATATGGGGCTACGCAGCAAACGTCCCACTCTTATGCTTTTGCTGACCAAGCGTCATCGCCAACTGCGTCTGCGCTGGGCCCGGGAAGATCGCGACTGCTCCATGGATCAGTTGGAGAGAGTTGCCTGGTCAGATAAATCACGGTTTGTCATTCATCACGCCGATGGCCGTGTCAGGATACGCCGTCTTCCAGCCGAACAGTTGCTCCCTCAATGTACAGTAGGTCATACACAGGCCGGTGGTGGCAGTATTATACTTTGGGGGATGTTCTCTTGGGCGTCTCTGGGACCCGTGGTTGTGGTAGAGCAGACCATGAATGCTACAGGCTATCTGAACATCATTGCGGACCAGTTGCACCCTTACATGGCCTCTGTTTTTCCAGCTGGAAATAGAATGTTCCAACAGGACAACGCCCCGTGTCACAAGGCTAAAATTGTATTGGAGTGGTTCCGGGAACATGATGCTGAATTCCAGTTAATGTCCTGGCCGCCTAACTATATATATATATTCTTTCATACTCTTCGCGGATTTCCCATTAGTCTGGGAGTTTCTGTAGACTTTACTTTTGATATCTGTATGCACCTGCTCTAAATCGATGTTTATACAAATAAACTTGGAATGTTCTTAATAATTCATACAGATAAATTGTATTTGATATATTATTTACAGTGTGCGGTAATCGGATTAATTAAATAACAAAACAGTTTTAAAAATTAAAATTTTTTAAAAATGAGAGTTTTTGTGTTTATGTACGATTGATTTTCTAACTTATTTCAATTTTGTTAAATTATATCTTCACATTTATTTCACTTCTGTTGAATTCGTATTCACTTTTCTTCTAACTTTTGACATTTTTCTGTTTTAATTTTTGATATCTTTCTTGTGTTATGTAAGGCTTTTTCCTCTTTACATTTTCATCACTTTCCAGATGAAAACGCAGATATTCCTTTCCATCTTATTGTCTCATTTTTCTATTCAAAATTGTAAAAATCCACTGTTTGTGTCAAGAATTTAGACACGTGGATTTCTGAAACTATTTATTTTCGCATTTTTTGAAGGTATTGTGAAAGGAATTTTAGTAGGAAAAAGTTATGAGCAGGAATTCATGAATATTTTGCTAGTATCTATTAGGAAATCCCCCCCCCCCCAATGCAGCGTTATCGTTTATGCTATTGATTAAATGAAGTTTGAATCCGCGTGTCAAAAAATTCCGGTTATGTTTGATAAATTTTTTTATGTAAATTCGGTCGAATTTCATTTCAAAATTGCATAGAAGCAAATTTGGTCTCTTAATGGTTTTTTAAAAACTGGAATGAGTTTTTTGTATTTTTTTAAAAAAAATATGTTTGTGTTATGTGCTCATTTGTTTTGATCGTTTAAATTTTTAATTAAAATTTTACGATTCATTTTGTTAGAATGTAATTCATAATAATTACAGGCCTTTTCTGATGCAGAAAGAGTGCCTAAATATATATTTTTTTCTTCTGGTGATGGTTTATTTTTGTTGGTTTTTTCGGTTCAACACATGCTTTCAGGTTTATATCTACTTAAACTTAAACAAAAGAAATTTAACACATTCTAATAATTTAAATTTAATTTTTTAATATCTATAATTATATACAGATATCTTCCTAAATATTGTTGTCATTTTCTGAATAATTTTATAATAGAAACGTGAAGTGGAAATGATAAATATACATTTAAATTTTACAGGTAGCGATAAAATGAATTACTTTAATAAATTTTAATGGTTTTCTTAATTTTAAAAGTTAAATAGAATTTCACTAGTTTTAGGAGGAAAAATAATAATTTTATGAGACATATTTATTAAACCTATCGAGATGTACACGGAATAAAATTGAGGAAATGTATGTAAGAAATATATTTGAATTGATAAAATTATCTCTCTATCTCTCTCTGTTTTGTGAAAGTTTTAAGGTTGAAAGCAGATGAGTAAACAAAAATATGGAATGGCATTTTTTAAACTTAAGAAGCTTTCACTACAAATTTCGTGAAAAGTCTTCGCTTCTGTGACTGTGAAAAACGATTAAAGTTTTTTATATTTTAATTATAACTATGGGTTATATATATATATATACACTGGTGTGCAAAAATTAAGGACGAGACGGTTTTTTCAATATAACTTTGTACAAAAGTATTCCAAATCAACACATTTAATACCGTAAGATCCCCAATACGTAAGGACATGAGTAATGTAAGCAACACTTACTAAAAGAGATATCAGAGGGATAAAAATAGAAGCTTTATTGAAAAAGTAGCATGGAGCGCAATGCGACTGAAGGCCGAAACATCCCTGTGATGGGTGTCCAGCAAGAAATATCCGGTCTTTAGTAGGGGATATGATCTCCCCTGACTGCTAGGCAGGTTTCACAGCGCCTGCCCATGCTGAGAATGAGGGTGTCAATGAGTTGTTGAGGCATTGCTGCCCATTCGTCTTGCAGCGCCAATCGAAGCTCCGGAATCGTTACTGGTGGTAAGGTACGAGCTGCCAAGCGTCTGCCTAGAAAATCCCATACATGCTCGATGGGATTGAGATCCAGAGATCGTGCCGGCCAATCCATACGTTCAATATCCTCACTCTCTAAGAGCTGTTTGGCAGCTACTGTGCGATGACATGGTGCATTGTCGTCCATGAAAAGGAACTGCGGACCCATAGCGCCTCTAAAAAGACGCACATATGGAAGAAGAATCTCGTTACAATAACGAATCCCGTTGACTGAACCTGCGTCGAAGATGTGAAGGTCTGTACGACTACCAAGCATGATGCCTCCCCAAACGAGAACACCGCCACCTCCATACCTGTCCCTTTCAATGATGTTCGAGGGATGATTGCGGCTTCCCCGCTCTCTCCAGATGAGTATGCGATGAGAATCGCTACTCAGACTGAATCTGCTCTCATCTGTAAAGAGTACTCGTCCCCATTCATTGTCTCTCCAATTCCGGTATTCCCGGCATCACAGAGAACGCCTTCTCCGATGGGCAGGCGTTAGAGGTACACACCGTACAGGGCGTCTTGCAAACAGACCACCACCGTGCAGTCTTCTGGCCACGGTAAAACGCGATATCGGTCATCCAGTCGCCTGTGTCGTGTGTCTAGCGATTTCTCCCGCTGTCTGCCGCCTGTTTCTTCTGGCCTGTAAGGCAATATACCGGTCATCTGCGGGTGTGGTTCCTCGTGGACGACCACTACTGAACCCCCCGATAGCTGTTCCTGTAGTTTGAAATTGTCTCCAAAGTCGTGAAACGATGCTGTGAGCAATTCCGAATTCTGCAGCCACACTTGTCACACTGCGACCTTCCTCCAACTTCCCAATGATTCGACCTCGGGTAAAAGCATCCAGATGTCGTCTAACAGATTGATTATTCGCCATTTCTCGCTGAGGCAGCAACTCGGTGTGATTTTAACTGCTATACGGTGTGCAATCTCTTTGCCAGAAATATTAATCTTACACCGACAACATGCTTTACTACTCAGACACTCCCCCATTACGTCTACCTGCATATCTGCGCATGTGCTACCGTACATCACCTCACTTAATCTCCTGATTGGTCTTTCTGTTCGCTCTGCCTCTTCGTTCAGCTGATATGCTAATTTTTCGACTTCGTCCTTAATTTTTGCACACCAGTGTATATATATATATATATGTATACAGTCAACTCTCGATAGTTCGAAATTGGAGGAAAACTCCCCAAAAACACAGATAAATTTTTTTTCCTAACACATTTAAATTTGAAACTATGTAATAAAACAGCAATTGTACATTTGTATGACATTATTTAGAAGTATTTAAAAAAGTACATATTATACAGTAGTTAAAAGCTGTGTATTTTAACAGAATGCATTCATACACAATCCTACGCATCTCTTCTTCACAATAGCGGACCATCCTTTCCAAATACATGTGCAGCAAGGCCACCTGTTAAACGAAAGATTTGGACGGCTGACAACAGGTGTGGTTGGTCTATTGTCCACATAAAGGAAAGCAATAAAAGTGTCTTTTCACCTGAGAAACCAGAAAACACTAAGAAGGGATCGAAAACAGATAGTCATCAAAGAGGTTAGGTTACAGGAAAGACACGCAGAGACAACAAAGCTCAAACCTGTTTATTACAGGAATGAACATGGTAGGGAGTGTTCGAATTGTCGAGAGTTTTATAAGATAAACTTCGAATTACAGCATGTCGTAGTCTGGCCAGCCACAGATTTTACTTCGAAATATTGAGTGTACCCAAACGTATTGTTTTAGTTCGAAATGTCTTAAAGAGTTTTTCTAGGTACTAAACATTTTCTTCGGCACTAGGACTGGAACCAACAACTCGACAGATACAGTGCCGGCCACAAATTCGTTGCCATGATTCATCGGGTACCACGGCTGTCATGGCACCTTTAGGAATCGCGTACGAATGAGACCACTTTAACTAAGTCCAGCGGTATACTCCTAATCCACTTCAGAAAGAAATTTTAGGCGTGAATTGCAAGGAAGGGGAATTTTAGTACTTCAGATACAACTCAAATTAACACATTCTTTTTAAAATATGCAAAGGAGCATTGATAGTAGACTATTGAGCAGTGGAAGTGTGTAATATGGTTCTAATTCAGCTGTTCTCAAAGTGTGATCCGCGGAGTCTCATGTAACATCGAGATTTCCCTCTTTCACTGACTGAAATCTCTCGAGAGGAATAATTGAAAGATGTGCCCTACTGGACTAGATTACTATAAGTAGTCTCTAAATAGTTTCTAAGAAACTTTGTGCTAGAACTTGTATTTTGATCAAGAATATTAAGTTGGGGAGGGATGTTCAAAATCTTGGGGGTCCGCGATGTCATTCTGGTACATAAAAGGGGGGGGGGATCGAAAATTTAAGAGCCGCTAGTCTAATTAATCTGGATTTTTTTTGGTTCATATTCCAAAGGCAGTCACTAGTGTCATGAAGTGAAAGTCGTAGAGAAAATGGGAGAATGTATTATGCTTTATAGAGGTAAATTTCTTGTGATGAAAGTAGACCTGTATTTGAGATGTCTAATCACATGAAAGCTTTGTACTATTTGATATTGTTAGACAACGAGGCCTGTGCATATTTTATATACTTTTAAAGGCAATTTACAGATATTACAACTTACAAAAGCAAATTAAAAATAATTTTTAAAGTAGAGCTAAATTTGTACGAAATTGTTTTTATGAGCTCGCTTTTGATGTTCCATATCTCACAAAGCCCCCACAAATGCTCAAATCTTTAATGTCATTGAGAAAATATGGGACATGATTGGACGTGATGTGAAAATAATATACGATAATCGTCCAAAAAAATCTGGTTTCATTGAAGGATCCATTAGTTATGGAGTTGGCTAAACTTCAAATGGATGAATGAGATCTTAAATCATATTGATTGCAAGTCTAAGAAAATTAAGGTAAAGGGTGATGTATCAACATTAATGAATAAAAAAGGAGTACCATTTTTTTGTCTCGTGTTAACAACAGTAAATACTTGGCGAAGACAGGGTAGAAAAATGTTATAATTAAAAACAACCTTGAAAGAAGAAAATGAAGTTAGCAGTTAATTACTAAATGATCCGATATCTGAAGAAAGGAACGAGTTCTGTGCTGAACGAATTCTGATGTTATAAAAGGATGACTTTTGAACCATTTCTGTGAATTTATACAAAACTATTCTTTTGTTGTTTAATTCTCGAAATACTGCAGGATGTTTTTCTGAAACAACGTCCATAATTCAATAATATTGACACTTTGATTATTTCTACGTATTTTTAAAATAGATAATTTTAGACTCATACAACATAAAAATAACGTAGATTTCTGAAACAGTCAGCATAAACAGATTTGGCAAATAGAAGCAATTCTGTTTTTACTATTCTGATCTCTTTTAACTTTTTATTTTTTTCGTCCACTTCGAGTCTTGTTGAATTCTAAACTTCCCTTATTCAGAGTAATTTTCAGGAAATTTTCAAGATCAAGTCTTATTAGTCAAACAAAAATTGTTATGGAATCAATTTGCAGATAATTTTCAAAATGTTGAAATAAAACATTTAAAAGTGCGGCACGCATTAAAAATTTAGAAGAAAAAACAACTGTAAAATAGCGGGAAATAATATAAATTTATAATTGGTTTCAAAACTGTCCGATTTTCAATGGTACGAAAAATTTTTCGAATATTTTTATTCATTATTTACGATTGAAAAACGAATGATGGTGAAGGTTGCAGACATATATGTGCTCTTCATAGCATAATGGTTTCTTCTTTTACTGGTTAAAAGTGGGGAACTGTTCCCCTACTCACCATCTTTGAAAAGCCATTCATTGTTATTGGTTAAGCTCTCAGCTCTTCGATAGGAAGGGAGGCGCTTTGGGGGGGGGGGGAGCTCACCCCTAGTTTAGCTTCCAGTTGCATCTCGACTACTCCTGAAAAGTTGTCACAAACAACTCGCTTTTTTGCGACACTTTATTTATTATTTTCTCATGGTAAAAATGCATGTTGTTCATCATGAAGAAAGTATTTCTTAGCGCCATCTTGATTGATGGTATTGCGAAATGCAAGTCTATTTAATGATCATTGGGATTAAATGACATTTCATGGTGAGTTATATTTATCGCTTTTTCCACTAGTCTTAAATAGCTGAAGTCTAGATTTAAAATCCTGAAATATTCTTAAATAAAATCACTTATTATCTTTTAGATAAAAAAGATAAATATTTATAAAATGATCTAACATATATGTTATACATGATAAAGTTTACTGAAGCCATAGAATTAATTTATAACAAAAACTTGTTGATTTACGAATCACTATTTAGAGTTAATAAACGGCCTTAAAAATTTCTTGTCATTCCTTTTATCTTCTTGTGTACATTATCGTTTTTATACTTTAAGATTTCAAATATTTGTCATTTTATCATGTGTATAACTTTAGAAAAATTAAGTGTAAACTTAACGTAAATTTATTTGTAATTTTGCACATATTTTTATTTGATATATCTGTTTTATATATTTATGCAGATTTTTATTTGTTTTATATATTTATGAAGATTTTTATTTGTTTTATATATTTATGCTAATTTTTGTGTAAAATGTACTATACATACTCTCACAATCTATAATGTTATTTGAATAGTTGTTTTCGTTATATGGAGCAATAATATGTGAAGCAATTTTCTCCTAATCAGCATTGCAACAGGATTTTGATGTTATTGACTCGTTTTTGTAATAATTTATTGATGAAATCGGTCCAATAAATATGTACTGTAAAATCCGGGATATAAGGCGGCTCACTTTTAACACAAAATAAGATCGAAATTTACGAGTGCGCGTTATACGCCGGGTATAAAAATGAGAGCTTTAAAAATAAATTAAAAGTAAAAAAACTTTTTTAAAAACAAGCTTTTATTTAAAAGCGCTAAAAAGAATAAAATAAACTTTTCCTTTAAATTTTTTTTTACTATCAACTTACAACGTCATTACACAATTTATATGATATAAAAGCTTGTCGCAATATTTAAGTACTCGTATTTACTTAGTTTGAATTTTTAAAAATTAAAATCAGTCAGGTCAAGTAATTTATTTTACTTGTTTATCTACACGGATAAATCTCGCGACAAGCTTTTATATCATATAAATTGTGTAATGACGTTATAAGTTGATAGTAAAAAAAATTTAAAGGAAAAGTTTATTTTATTCTTTTTAGCGCTTTTAAATAAAAGCTTGTTTTTAAAAAAAGTTTTTTTACTTTTAATTTATTTTTTACTTTTTAGTTATCGCTTGACAGGCTTCTCAGCCTGTTCAACTCATTCAACGTTGGTTCGCCATCCCTGGTTTAGCTGAATCAGTTCTCGCAAAAAGGGTATTAGACGAAAAACACAATCTTTTTAAATCCGTAATTTTTAAGCAATATTTTCAATATTCGTGCAAATCTTGGGTAATATTGTTCTACATACGAAAAAAAGGTTTCGTGAGATTATCTTCATAAATGACGAAGTTATTCAATGTTTAATAAAAATTTTGACTATTTTTTGAAAAATCTTAAGGAATATATTATTTATTTGAAATATTTTGAAGGTAAGGGATATATTTCTCTAACATCTTCGAAGAAAAATCTAGTTATTTATTAAAAAACTTCAAAAGGCATTTAAAGATTTGTATTAATCAATAAAATGCTTAAAATTCAAAACGAATGTTGTAATCAAAAAAGCAAGTTTTATCAACTAATGATAATTTTTTGTTGGACTATAGACTATAGACTTTTTTGTTGGACGTAAGAATCTATTTTTTTTAATTGCTCAGGTCATCTTTAGAAACTTGATTTTGAAAAAATAATTAACCATTGCATTATTTTTATACAGTCAGACCTCCATGTATAACGAACCTCTATTTTGGGAATTTCTCTATTTTAAGAACTTTTTCCTGGAACCAAGCACATATTACTCTTTTCTTCTTAAAATAACTCCAAATTTAACGAAATTTTTCTTCGAAGATTCGATTTTTTTCTCTCCTTATTTTTAAAACATTTCAAGTCATTTTGCAAATTATTCTCTTTTGGCACATTTTATGGATATCAATAACCTTGAACTAGTTTTATAATGTGCCTAACTCATCTAAAGAAACAAAATTGCCGTAATTTTTTAAACAAAAAAAAAAAAAAAAAAAAACTCAAATAAAATTAACAGATTCTATCTGTAATTAAATTTAAGGACACATGTCGTAGTGTGTGTTTAGATTACTGGTGATAAAATGAGGTACATTTAAATTACTTGCAGGCTTAAAATTAGAAAATTCATTTAAAAAATTCATTCATTTTAATATAAAATTATTTTTTTAATTGAAAATACATTGCATTTCTAGAAAATATTTTTCTCTTATTGTTTTCCTAGTGGATTCCTTTTTTTTGATGGGGAAGATATATAAAAAATGATCTTTCCGATTCTGTAATTATTTTTTGTCTGAGTTTCATAGATTAAAGTTAGATAAATTTTTTAAAGAATTTCCACAATACTCCATCTCAATTTAACTTGGCAGCGTTGAGAAAGGTATTTAATGTACCAATCTACTTGAAAAACAGCTTACTTTTTTTTGTTTTGGATTTAAATCCAAGTAAATAGATAGAAATTTGTAAAAAAAAAATTGCATACATTGTAGAAATTAGATTATTTTTACGTTGTAGAAATGTAATTATTTTTTAGACAAAGTTAATTAATACAGTCAATAGCGCAACGTTATGAAATTCCAGTTTGGCTGAAAACCGATTTTCGACGCCAACTTTTGTCATTGTTGTAATAATAACATAATTACAACAATGCAGATATATCGAAGTTGGCGCCCAAAACTAGTTTAACGTTTTTAATTAATATCTTTTTAATTAATTGAAATATCGGAATATAAATGGTCAAAATATGCATTGTCATCCAAACTAAACGTGTATATAAAATTTCAGCTCAATGTGGTGAAGATATCAGCTTCAAAATTGAGTTGCAAGATTCCACCCGAACAAATTACATACATACATACATACATACATACATACATACATACAGTGTAAGTTAAATAAAAGCTTGTAATAAAGAGAGAGAGATAAAATTTAGACTTCTAGATTGATCGAAATACTGTTTATTTAAAAGAAATGACATTCCTTATATGAATTAATAGGGTGGTAGAGTTATTGGAGTATACTGTTTTTTCCGAAGCTTGGAATAATATTTCGAATAAATGACTTCAAAACATTAAAGCATTATGCACATACATTTCATGATTCTTCGTAATAAAGGGAAAATATACCTAAAACGGAAAATATAACTAAAAATTAAAAAATACAACTTGAAAATATATGCGCGCGTTATCCGCCAAATTTTTCCGTATTAAAATCATTCAATTCCATTTGTATTAAAATTACTTGATAAAAAAGAATGTTTCGACGGAATGTTTTAAAAGCAATCAGGAAACATGGAATGTTTATTTACTTAAATAGTTCAAAATAAAAATGTGAGAAATTGCATAGCTATATTACTTGTGTTGTTTTTTCTTACTGTTCTGTAAATAACAGCAATGTTTTAATTTTTCTTTAATGATTAGAAATGCTTTATAGAACTTAACTTAAAAAATTTGGAGTAATCCTTTTCGTATTATTATTGAAGTAAAGTTTGGAGAGTTTTATTGACTTTTAATTACTAACAGAAGCTGCTGTATATATTTATCTATTAGCTGTAGGCTAAAATTTGCATCTAAATGGGTTATTGGTGTTAATCCTAATATGTATGCATACATGTTTCAAAAAGACAAAAAAGTTTCTGTTTGAATTTACATTTTCCCTTGATTTTTCAAATATTTAAGGGTATAAAGCCTTCTTTGAAGTAATTTAAATAAACAAAAATTGGAAGGAAAATGCACACAATTCTACATTATCCTTTTTTATTGCATTAAATTTAATATAAACTTAGATTTGAGGCGGAAAATAGTGATTTTTTGGATTAACATTGCGCTAATCCTAACTTTAAAGTAAAATTGCGAAAAATATATATATATATATAGATCAGGCTTTTTTAAATATTGGCAGTGTTTTAAAAATTCACATATTAGCTTGTAAGGCTTATCAGTGTCGATTTGAGCAATTCTTTTATTGAAAGCTTGCATTCCAAACTTAACTCACGTGGTTTTGGAACCCCCCCCCCCCAATTTTATTCCGTTTTTATGCATCGTATATAATACTGTTCTAAATTTGCAGTAAAAAACTTATTTTCAAAGGTACATTGTGAAAAGAATAAATTTTGTCCAGTTAGGGTTTTCCTATTAATATAAATAAAATTTTACTGTTTTTAATATGTTACAGTTAGTATTACTCATTGCAGCATGTACTGACGAACACCTTTTATTGGTATTCTTGAATTTTAATTTATTTTTGTTCTTGTGATAAATGTTAAAGATAGAAATAAGAATATTCTAAACACATTGATTTCTTCTTCAAAAGCAGCTTTTTTTAAACCCTTCCTTACTTTACCTATCATCACTCATTATTCTATACACTCTATCCTCATTATGTATAATGATTCACTACACTGGTATAGTTATAGTATTATAATGCTGAGACATTTTTATTTTTACCAGTAATGCGAAGTTAGTGTATATGTTAATTATACACAACGATTTTTAAAAAAAAAAAAATATAAAACCATGTCACTAGCTAGCTAGAAACTTATTAAAAATATTACTTACTTGCATGAAAAACATTCTTCTAAAATAATTTCTCTTTTTGCTTTATTTAAACCCGTGTTTTACGCTTCAAAATCTCAGTTTTTTTAAAAAAAATTTAACTATTCAAAAAAATTATTTTAATATAAATCATTATTTTTACCATATGGCGCTACTGAGTTACTGGAGATAACGGAGCTTCGTGATTTTTTTCAAATATTCCGTCTTCTTTTTAGGGGTAATTGATTTTTATTCGCTTGTATCTTTTTTTTTTTAATAATTAGAAAATTTAAAAACAAATGCCTCCAGTTGAAAAAGGGCTATTTTAAAACTTTTTTTTTTACTTGTATAAAAAATTATAAGCTATTCAATATATTTTGAAGGTTTCTTTCCATAATGCATTTCTGTTTTAGTAATTAAAACCCTCAAGTATCTTTCTTATAATAATAACTATAAATATTCTTTTTATATCAAAATTATGTTTCAATTACTTATGTCTCGCAGTCTTGGATTATTGATTAGGTTTTTACAGTACGAGTATTTAAAAACTCGCAATAAATTCGGAAATTGTAATCTATTATCAAGAGGAGTTTATTTGTCAGTTATGACAATTTATTCAAAATAATTAACAAAATTATATATTTGGTAACTTTTTGAAATTTTTTTTTTATTTTAGGTTTTGGGGAAAAACGATCGATTCGCGCAAATGCTCGATTCGACATTGGAAGTGAGGTTATTGCAAAAATACTGATTTTATGTGTGTGAGGTAAGTAAAAATAAACCTTTTCTTTCTTTTTCTTTTGCCTGCTGCTTGATTACTTGCGTAAAATTTTCCAATTCTGTAAATCTCCAAATACGAGTTTTGAAGATTTTGAGAATATCTTTTAACTGCTACTGTGCTACAATATGGATATAGTAAATTTTACACAGCATTTGTATGATCAGAGCTTTAGTGTAAAATATTATATAATTATTAGATAGTTTGTAATGTGTATTACTTTTATCTTTTAGTCATCTGTTTAATTCTAAAGCCATTTTTAAATCATCTTGGGTGTTAACAATTTTGTTTTGCTTTATTTATGTTTTGAGACATTAAGAGAGTAATAATCATCAAAATTAAATGCGATTTAAATATTTTTTCCTTCTATTTATGCACATTGAAAAAGCTTCATGCGATCACTGTTTCTATTATGCCATCAAAATGAGGTTTAAATTATCTTATTGTATTTCGTATTAAGAAGTTGAAAAAAGATATTTTAATTTTGTATTTCAGTTATAGTATTATAAATAAATACTATTTTAAACACTTGAGCAAAACAGGAAACAAATGTGAAAACTGGAAAAATGTATGTAAGGGATCTTTAAAAAACAGGAGAACGAAAAGCTTTGTGATTAAGTTCTTCATTGTTTGAATTTTAAAAAATTAAGGATTTTTGGATCCCTTCTAAATTGTTTTAGCATAGTTGGAATAAATTATGTAAAAATAGTATTATTAGAATGATAATAAAGAAACTTATTAAAATATGACAATCGAAAATCGATTAGATGTGTATGAAGTTACGACTGATGCAGATGTTTTTTTAGGAAATCATTTTTTCATGCTAATTATCCTTTCTTTACGTAGAACATCTGTATTTCACCTCTATGAAATGGAAAGGAAAAAATAAATTTGTTCTTTGAGCCACAGCAGTGCTTGTGCCAGAACATTAGATTAACGTCGAAGCAATGCAAATGGCTAAATTCTAGAGGGAACTCGATCACACCTTGTCTCTTTGCGGAAATGTGTTCGATTTCCATCCGTTCTATCCTTCCCCCATTACTACCTCTGCATTTCATACGTAAAAGGAAGGTGTAGGAAAGCGACCCCATTTTTTATTTCGACTGTTGTGAAAGTTAAGATAGGCTTTGAAACAGTTGTAAACATGGCACAAACTCATGCATTAGCTTTGTCTGATGAGGGAAGCACACATTGCAAATAAATAATAATAATGTTCAATGTTTTTAGTTTAAAGAAATATTTGATAAAAATCAGTTCACACTACAAATTTCGTTCTTTTCTACCTTAATTTTTTAAAAATCCTTTAATTTTGAAAGCGAAAGAAAGAAAATATTTTCCTGTTTATTTGATAAAAAATCCTTATTTAAAAATATCAATCTTTTGGATTGCTTTCTTTTGTTGATATCGACTATACATGGCATCTGGAAAAAGATGCCACTGACAAGGGGGAGGGCACGACTAAGGAAATTCATATACTACTTGGTATAGTAGTAGTATTCCATTAGAGTATTCGGCCCTCAATGTATTTGCGCCGAATGGCCAGTCAATTTGGAGAAAATAGCCTTCGAAATTTATGCTTAGTTTTTATACCCAACTAAGTTTTAAATACCTCCAGCGACGCAGTGGCATAGTTGGCAGAGCAGCTGCTTTCTGCGCTAACGGATAAGGTTCGAATCGCGCGATGAATTTTTTTTCCACAATTCATTTATTTATTTATTAAATGCTAAATGATATTTTACGTAATTTTTGTGTTTTATAAAGTAAAATAATTACTGAAGTTATATAAATATTTGTATTATATTTTATAAATATATTTTTATATTAAAAATAATATTTTATAATATATATAATAAATAGTAAATGATGTTTTAAATAAAAATTAGTTACAAATAGTATATATAATATAAGCAATCTATAAAATATATTATTGAAAATTAATTATTTTATAATTAATGTAATAAAAATGTCTTTTATACATTCATTTTATATTTATATAAAATATTTAATAAGACATATAAATAAATTTATTTAATTTTAAATTATAATTAAATGATTAAAAAAAAGTTATTCGCGCAACTCGAACCCTATCCGCAAATTAAATAAATTTAATTAAAAAGGACATTTAATATTTTATATAATTATAAAATAAGTTTTTTGACTATATATTTTATAGATTATTATATTATATATGATATTTTATTTATAATATTTATTGTATCTCTCATTATGAAAGTATTTGTAACTAATTTTTATATAAAGTATCATTTAATATTTATTATATATTTTATTATAAATATTATTTATTAATGTAAAAATATTTTTTTAAAAGATAATATAAATATTTATATTATTACAGTTATTATTTTACTTCATATACATATAAAATAGTTACATAAAATATCATTTAATATTTAATAAATAAATTAAATTACTTAAAATAATTAAATGAATTTGAAAAAAGAAACTCATCACGCGATTCGAACCCTATCCATTTGCTTAGAAAGTGGCTACTCTGCCACAACTGTGCCATTGCGTCGCTGGAGGGCGAGGTGAGTGAATATTAACGTCGCACTGTTTAGCAACACGAGGGCTTTTGGCGACGGTCCGCTTAATTTTGAACCATGGTCAAGTGACGCGGACGACACCTGAGCAGGCACCCCCTCTCCTAACTACCACACCAATGGGAGGAGGTTTGAGCTCTCGACAGATTTAACGTGCATCCTTCCCCTACACGACGGGTCTTTAGTGGTACTTGGATCGAACTCATTACACGCTAGCCTTGATCCGATGCCTGGACCACTTGGCTACCGCGGCCACGCGTCGCTGGAGGTATTTGAAAGTTAAGCATTAAAGTTAAGCATAAATTTCGAAGGGTATTTTCTCCGAATTGGACTGGCCATTCGGCGCTAATACATCGAGGGTTGAACATCCTAATGGAGTACTACTATTATACCAAGTCTTGTCCCAAAATGAATTTCCTTAGTCGTGCCCTCCCCTTGTTAGTGAAATCTATCCCCCCCCCCTGAAACTACTATTTTTTAACGTGCTTTGTTAAATTTTATTTTTATCATCGTGTTTTTATTATTTTTTAAAAATAAGTCAATGTGTCGGAATATTATTAATCAAGTATTAAATTGATAATTTTTCCATATATTTGGTTAATTATATCAAAATTTATTTTCCTATAGTCTTATTTTCATAGATATACGTGAAAAAAAGTACATTATTAAATAATGTATATTTTAAAGTGACCTTTTAAAGCAAATGTTTTTAAATTTTAATTGAAATCATCTCAGAAGATGCAAACTTAAATTTCCCGTAAAGAAAATGCTTTTTTTCTGCTCTCATGAAGTATATCGCCGATTCTAGAGAAGATGAGCTTTCGCCATAACTACATCGTTATATCTAGTCGGCGGGAAGAGAAACAACTGAACCTTCAGTTCACATACTTGAAGCGAGGAAGAAACTTTTAAGGACTTTGCATTACCCTGTAACACTAATCACATCTTTTCTCTCCCTCTCCATTGGAAGCGATTTAGTCGAGGTATTCGCACTGCTGCAGGAAATTCATTAGGACCTTCGCGGAAAGCCTTGAGCTCTCTCTCCCTGACTTTTGCTTTTGAAGATGGCCTCTTAATGACTATAGGAGACCTAGAAATTAATTAGATTCGTGTCTCCACGCAGTTATTTATTATTATGAGTATTTTTTAACATGTTTTTAAAGTTGAAATTTAAAAAAAAAAGAACAATTCATCCGACGATTGAGTTTTCCTGCTTATTGATATTTAGCCTTTAAAGTGGCAGTCAGTGTTCTATCAGGAAAACTGTAGGAGTTTTTGAAGAAATGGTTTATTTATTTTAAAATAAAAGCTATTGCTTTTTCCATTTTATGAGAGAGGCTATAATTTTCTCTTTGAAAGTATTGCAATTAGTAAAATATCTTTAACTTTCGCTATATTTCCGAAAAAATATGCATTGTGTCATTTAAAAAAATATACAGAAAAAATATCAAGTCTACAAAAAACAAAAACATGATTCATAACATGAAAAACATGATTAGAAAGATTTCATAACATAGTCAGCTTTTATTTTATCATTTTCAGAATTATAATTTTAGATTATATATATTGGAGAAAAAGTATCACACAGATGTTGCTAAATTTTATTCCATGAATGAAGCTACATTAAAAACAAAGGGGGAAAAAATGAAGATTCCAAAAGAAAAAAAAGTGTAGCCGCTGGAATCTTCTAGTATGAAAACGCCTTCATGCGAAAGAGATATTGCATTGAAAAATGTAGGGGAGGGGGAAGAGACCTCTCAAAAGCGGAATTCCAATGGACTAAATTCATGTGACGTCATAATCACATGATAATTTTAAACCACGTGTTTTAGCCAATCAGGTTCAAAAACACATGTGACGTCATAGTCACGATAAATGCAATTATCTAGTTTCAGCAAATCAGTTCATGCACTTCGTTGTTGCCAAATTACGCTTTTTACAGAAACTTTTTTTTAAAAAAATTAATATTTGTCACTTCATTTAAAAGTACATGTATAAAACAAGACTTTTTTTCTTTAATTTTAAAATCTTTTTGCAGAAATTTCTTTTTATAACTCTTGAGCATCTTTTCCAAACTATACAATTTGAAATTTTACCTAAGTTTTACAAATAGAATAAAAAGTACGAGCTATTTTATTGTCCGTTTTGAATTCAATGTAGAATACGTGCTTATATTATCATGTGACCGTCATGAATTTAGTCCATTGGTTCCAATGAAATTAATTTTGTTTTATGTTGAAATACGTGACTGAATTACGCACATTTTAGTTTGTTTTTGATTTAATGATTTCTAAGGAACCTATCTTCTATGTAATTATGTGAGGTTATGTTTAATATTTTTTGAAACATGGTTATTTAAAAACTTTCTTCATATATTATATACTAAAACACAATAGATAATGTTTTTCATCCATTACTCTGTAAACCAAGTAAAGGCTCGCCCAAGCTGGTACTTGACAAAAAATTTGATAAGGTATACATTTCTGATAATCCATAAGCCATAAATAGATAAAGATATCTTATTTTCGAAATAAATTGAATGGTTCAAACTTTTTTTTTAAAGCCTTCAGACAGTTGTGTTGTAACTTTCGTCTGTTTTGAACATATGCTCCATATTTGCCCCGATCTTTGGACAGATTTTAAAAGAATTAGTAAAAAGTAGAATGAAGAAGGAAAGAAATTATCATCCGGGGTTCCTTTTATCTCATCACGAAAACCCTTTTTTTTGTGCTTCATTTCATTCACAAAGACAGACGTCGTTTCCTGTCTCGTTACGTCTGAGGTGACGTTTGTGCTCTTGTAAATTTGCTTTGTTACGCGGAATATCACCTTTAAAACGAATGTGTTTTCGAGGATGACGTTTCATTTTATTTTATTTTATTTTATTATCACTGCAGATGCTTATGAAAAGATGTATTGAGAGTGTAGCGAGCACACGTAAGTTCATTTTCAGGGCGATCACTCAAGTAACTCTGAGCCGGAGTGTAACTGCATGAGTTATGTTTATTTTGTTACTTTAATTGCATTCGTGTTTGACAGTTATTAGCAAGATTTGTTATTTAAATACATTTATAATTCCTTTATTTTTAACGCTAGAACTACCGCCTTTCGTACTCTTTTTACGTGGGTGGTTTCGCATAGCGATTGAAATATGAACCAAATTCACTATGCTCTCTGCAATATTTTCAGTGTTCTAGCTGTTTATATTTATTTCCAATTTCAAATGCTCCACAAAGTTTGCTTCAAAAGCATACAACGATATTGAATGAAAAAAAAAATGAATGTAAATTCAAAAAAGTAAGTTTTAAAAGGGAAAACAATATAAATTAGTAGCTATAAGCATTTAGTTTAGTTATTTAATTATTAAGTAGAAACAAAATGAAATTTCAAAACGAAACGATAGGAGTTTTAACATGTTTTTGAATTTTTTTCATTTTCGTTATCAGTGTTTATTTTTTCGCTCGTATACATTTGAAATTGCATAGGTATTTAGTTTTTACAAGAGCAAAATCTGAATGAAAATTTATTCAAGTATTGCAGAAAATCGTTTCCAAATCCGGTATAAGTTTAAGAATTTTGATTTCATTTTCATTGTCACATCTTACATTATCATAGTTTTGAAAGTAAAATCAATATGCACTTTGAATAAAATACGAATCGATAATTGAATATTTCAATAAATAAAACAGGGAAATATAAAAGCAAACATTAATTTAACTGGCCTTGAATTTCTTCATTTTTCGATTATCCTACGCCGTTAAAATTTCTTCACTGCGCTATTTTAAATAATTATTTAAGCATATATTCCCGAATTTAATGAATATATTTTTAAAAATGATTATGCAGGTGTGTTACAGTTTACAAAAAAATGAATGAAACGAATGCAAGACATTCCACAATTCATGTAATTTTAGATATGCATATTAGATTGCCAATTAAAGCAAGACAATTGGCAATCAAGCTTAAGATATTTTGACTCAAATCTTTTCGATATTAACAAATTAAAAATAAAATGTTGCGTTGAAAGGATTTTCATAACAATATCTGCGGGCATTTTTAAACCTCCATCCAGAAGACTATATATTTTGTCCCTTTGACATTTTCTGAATCGAAGTTTATTTTTTTATCTACAACAAATATATATTTGCAATCGGATCATTCGAATTTTATATTATCCACCCAATAACTAGTATGTACATTAAAACTTGATACTCTTCTACGTAAATATCATCTGATTAATTTTTAAATTCCCTAGGAATTGTCTTTTTCGAAGTTTGTATCAACTGTTCCTCTTCTGGGAAACAAAAAATTTAATTAATTAAACACACAAGAGGGAAGGCTGAGTATTATTCAACCCGGGGGGGAAACACCCCCACCTTTGATCACGTGATTTTTTTAGGGAGGGCTTTTTTTTTTGTCGCGGACTATTGAATCTTAACCGACGCTGTCCAAACATTATTTCCGACGAAAGACGAAAAAAACCGAATGAGCGTTACACATTCCCGAACGTGACGCGTCATTTAAGTTCACTCTTCAGTAAAACGCGCCTAAAAAAGTTCTCTTCACAATAAATAGCTTGGTTGTGTTTAATTTTATCAAGAAATCTAAAGAAATTGAGCCTAATATTTAAAGAAATTCAAGCAAAAACGGTACATGGATTAGACAAGATCTCCAATTTAAAAATGTATTTTTAAACTTATTGCTCTGTTTATTTGGATATAAATCTTTTCAATGACATGTAAAAAAAAAAAATAACATGCAAAGATATTTTATGCAGCAGCACTAAAATTGCTTTGCAAAATACAGTCAATGTATGTATTAAGAATGTATGTACATTCTTAATCCCTAAAGTTACAAAACCCTCACTATGACACCTGGATGCCTTTAGTAACAATTCGTTTTATTTAATAAAATAAAATGCCTGCTACCGAGTGATTGCTTATTACATACCTGTATTTTTAGGCACTTATAGTTGTCTCTGAGCGTTGTAGAAAGTGTGAGAATCTTATGGAACTTAATGTATGAATTTTACTGCTATTTATCCTGTATTTTAAGGAAAATAAATTAATAAAAGTATAATATTCAAAGACTTCACAGTTTATAGTAAAGTCTTTTATTCAAATGTAATTGTATCTTTACTTAAAATCATCGCTGATTTTTTTTGGATGTATAAGCATATCCATTTCTCAGGAATTGACCATACACCAATTCTTCAATTCTGAGAGCAGAAAAGATCTACCTTTTAAATGCTTATTAATCACTTAATAAATAGTTCAATTTTCTATACATTATAACAAGTAAATTGAAATGAGATAATGCTGTTATATTAAATGGAAAAGAATTTATCATATGTTTTTGTCAAGAATTTTTCCATATATTTCTTATTACAATTATAATGTATCAGTTGATAACTTTTGATTGTATGCACATGTTATGCATTTGTTAAAATATATTTAGACAAATTGTTGCATCAAATGTCAGAATTTGATACTTTTACAATAATGTGTTACTTCCACTGGAATAATTGTAATGTGAAGTTCAAGTATTAAATATATAACAACTATTTAAAATATATAGAGCCTGCCAATACATGAAGCATGTATTTGCAATATACTGATTACAAAATCAGAATTTCATTATTTGAAGTATTGTAAAAAGCTGATTTGTACTATAAGAAGTAAAATGCAATTTGTGAAAGATAATTCATCTAAGAATGCGACAGTAATTTTTTTAGATACTTATCTAATAAATATACCCCATCTTTATATGTGTATATATATATATATATATAGCTTTATTAGAAATGTGAGACTCTCCAATTCTCAGAATTTATAAGCAATACAAAAACAAGACTTCAGGTTGAATTTCTGTTATTTGGTTAAGGGGTCTCCAGAATTGAGCCACATCAACATCATTGACTTGTAAATTGGTCAGTTCTGCATATCGTGAGGTTATTTAAGTATTTTCTCATCAGATAACTGGTTGCTATGTAACACATTACTCAATAAGTCCCGGGCCTAACTAATAAAACAACTTTTAGACAAAATTGAACTTTATTTATCAAGGTACTCCCCTTCTAGAATGTTGCATTCTACCCGGCGCTTTCCTAATTTTTTAATACCTTTTTCGTAGAACTATTTCCCTTTCTCTCAAAATAGGTTTCAACTTCGGCAATCATTTATTCACACACACACATTTGAGCCAAACCTCTTTCTCTGGAGCATTCTTTTAAGATCCAAAAACAGCCAGTAGTTTCTGGGAGGCAGATCTGGACTGTACGGTGGGCGAGAAAGTCATTCGAATTGCAATTCGTTCAACTTGACCATCGTTTTCATGGACGTGGCACGGAACATTGTCTTGGTGAAACAGTACTTTTTTCTTTTGCATTTGAAGACGCTTTTTCTTTTTTTTTCTCCTTCAGTTGATCCAATAACGACATGTAATAATCACTGTTAATGGTTTTGACTCTCTGAAAGCAGTCAATTTACAAAACCCGATGCGGAGGCCATAAACTTGCGAGCTGACGTTTGAGTTTATATTCGCTTTGGACGACTTTCACCGGCTGCTGTCCACTCAGCTGACGATCTTTTTTATTCCGGCGTGTAGTAATGGATCTATGTTTCATCCTTTGTCCTATATATGCGGTGGCGGACCTGGCGGCCGCCAGGGGTTCCAAGCTTGATAGATTCCATTTATAAGTTCAGCGTGCAACAGAAAAATCTTGAACCGACATTGTAGCCTGTATTTGAGTCGTGTAGCCATCCATCGCCCTAGCCATCATTTTTCGGTATATCTGTATTGTTACAATCAGAAATTTTTCGCATGCGTTTTTTCTTCTATTTGCCCAAATTTTATTTCGAACAAAGGAATACTATTCAAATTACAAGTCAAACAAGCTCGTTTTTAGTCCACAGGCTGGCTTTATTACTCTTGGGTATATTTTACACTGATGGAAAAAAAATCCCAACATCAAGAAAAAAATATTTTCGACTAATGTTTCATTCTGTTGTGGATGAAGCTGTCATTGTCATCCAATGATGTCCCAATCATGCCCGATTGGAGAAAGATCTGGTGATCTAGCAGGCCAACGTAACATGTTGACACTCTATAGAGGAGGATGGGATACAACAGGGAATGAGGAAGCACGTTATCAAATTAGAAAACACCCTTTGAATGATATTTATAAATCGCAGTGAAAAAGTTTGAATAGCCAGATTGACGTACAAGTCTGCTGTCAGGGTGTGTGAATTAACCTCGAGAGTTCTCCTACAATCAAAGAAAATTGCTAGCCCTAGACCATATCTATAGGTGCAGGCCCAGTGTATCTAGATGGCAGAAGTATTATTCGCAGGCGCTGAACTGGCCTTCTTCTAATCAATATTCGGTCATCACTGCAGTGGCGTAACCTACATCCCTAAACCCTCGCATCGCCGGGGGAGGGGGTAGAACTCTAAGGTCCCAAAGCCAGATTGGTATCAACTATGGCTTGAGGCCCGGAACCTGACTTTGCAGGTGGTCTCTACTATTCTCTGTTACGTCACTGCATCACTGGCGCCAAAAGAGAAACAGCTTTGATTGGAGAATACAACACATTGCCACTCCACTCTCCAATTATCTCTAGCATGACATTGAAATCACAGATGTCAATGATTTAGAACTAATTGTCTGAACGCTAAAGGGCGTCTGGATGGGAGCTATTTCTCAGACGATTGATTTGTTACAGTTCACTGTGTCACTCTGGTGCCGGAAAAAACTGTTAATTTCTGCAGTAGGTTTACTATGTTCCCCGGCCATGGGATGAATACTACGGTCTTCTCTGTCAGTGGTGATCCGTGCGTGGTTGAATCCTAGTTTTTTTGAGGTGGTACCTTCCCGGAACCACTGTGGCCAAAAATTATGCATAGTGGATACATTCCTTTCAAGTCTTTCTGTAGTATCTTGGAAAGAAAATCAATCCTTTTTTTTAGCTCTATTATACTACCTCGTTCAAACAGAGCTAGCTGTTGATAATGGCTTCTTCGTCATCTTAAAGTCATTTTGGACTAATATCAACTCAATACGTCAAATTCCAACGATAAATAACAGTCATGAACTTAATAGTGCATATTTAAAGTACACTTGATTCACATTCTTCTCGTGATGCAACTAGCGCCACACTTACGAACCTAAGGAGAAATTCGAACACTGGCGTAGCTGGTTCTGAGGGGGCTCTGTATCAACATTCTCTTTTGGGGCCCTTTTTTAAATATAAGTGATCTGTTAGTAGGACTATAGTTACACATGTTGTGGCCTCATATACATCTGGTAGTGATAGCTACACTCCTGAATTTGAATCAAAGTGATCTTTCAGATGTATAAACATGCCTACCAAATTTCGTCAATATAGCACAAATCTTTCTTTGATGGAAATAAAAATCCCATCACAGTGTGTTTCACTAATGAAATGAAATGAAATAAAATGTAGTTATGTGATCAAAAAGATAATTCTAGTTCAAAGCAAACTATTTCAAGTTGGATGAATTTAGGCCTTACAGCAAGATAAAGATTAATAAATGTGATCTTGGCGAATGATGATACGAATGATGTAAAAAAAACCCCACAATACTGGAAGCTGCTTCCCTTTTGGAACAGATGGAGAAATATGAAACTTCCCTAATGACCATGATTGGGAATACCATACTCCTGGAAATAAATGCTACAAGCAAAGCATTGCAATAATTTGAGTATGAATATATATATGTTGCTAATCCTCCAGGGTCTGACGAAGTCAGACAAGATCAATTAAATCGTTGACTTTCAAAAAGTCCAGCACAAGAAAGGGATCCGTGTAGATATCGAATATAAATATTATATATATATATATATATATATATATATATAATAAAAGGATCTTGTGCTTACTACTCTAGAAAATGATATTGAAAATTTCAGAAATGAATTTGGAAAGACGGAACAAGGAGAACTAATTTATCAGGCTCTCGTTTGAAGAGGAAGCTGGACAAGCTCACCGGCAGTTAAAGAAAAAAAAAATTATTGTTAGTGAATCTAAAGAAGTCGGTTATGAAATTTTGAAAGAAGGTAAAATTTTATAATGAATTCATTTTATGTCATATGCGATAGGGCAAGAGCAGAACTATCCCGAAGGGCTGAGATTTATCTAACTATTATTGAACACTTGATTGTATTTTTGACGGGAACTTATAACATGAAATTAACAAGAAAGATACACAAAAAATAAAGGAAGCTTACAAAGACGATATTGAATCTTTTAATTTTGACGATATGAATTGGAACAAGAAATGAAAAGAAACCAAAGATACAATGACCCCCCCCCCCCCCCCAGAAATTTATCAAGTTGTAAAAAAAATCCTACTGTAGAAATATTTTTAACAATATCGAATAACGATATCGAATGCATCAAGTGAAAGATTTTTTCAGTTTTAAAACGTGTTAGCATAATTTAAGAAGTACTATGGGAGGAAAGACAAATTGAACAACATGGCCATATTATATACAGAATAAAATGTTTTAAACAAAATAATGTATTTGCCGAAAAGAAATCAAGTTGTGTAGCAAAACTATAAGCTCAGAAAGGTTTTTATTTTTTTAAAATACAGTTAAGATTTTTCTTTAGTTGTTGAGTTTTATTTTTCACAATACATTTTATTTTGTGAATTTAAAGTATATGAGACTCTTTTCACTATTTTAGTTTTTCGACTCTTGATCCCATGGGCCTCAAACCTTTTACCGCCAGGGACCTCCAACTACTTTAATCCGTCTCTGCATATATACGTAAAAAATCTTGTTTATTTCGCTTAAACAGATCCAAACAGCGCTCTGAATTGTCGATGCATTGTTGTTTTTGATCGACAGTGAGCAAACGCGGCACCCACTTTGAACACAGCTTTCTCATTGACAAATGATCATGCAAAATTAATAAACACACTGCCTTCTGATACCCTTAAATCCTCTATCTCACGCAACTTTAATTTACGATAGGCTAAAATGATTTTATGGACTTTTTTTGATGCTTTCTGGAATAACTGCAGAATTTGGGTGACCTGAGCGTTCAGTGTCGTTTGTGTCTGTGCGACCACACTTATGTCAGCACACCACCTCTTAACTGTTATTGGCGATGGAGCAGAGTCTGGTAAACAGTTATCAAGCCACTGTTTTGCTCGAACGGTGTTTTCCGTATCAAAAAGCAATGTTTAATTAACACATGAAATTCTTATCCATCCATGGTTTCTAAACAAACAAAAGTTGCTTCACTAAAACCACTGTAACTTTTCAACTAAACAAGATATTATCACGAAATTTTGACACGTGTCGTTTGAAAGTTAGAACAACTAGGTTAGGCTTAGGAAAGTTAGAAGATAACGCCATCTATATGATAGGCCCTGTACTTATTGAGAGATGTGTTTAGTTAAATAGTAACCATGGTTTCCCGATTTAAAGTAGATTTATTGATTGATTATCAACCTCACACTATTGCTACACGAGTTTAGAATAACATTCAACCTTGAGCCTGCACCTCACTCTAAATTTTCACACCACTCCAAAAAGAGGGCTTTAAGCCTTGATGTATATAATTTGTATCACAACCCTTCTGCATGACATCTCTAAAATAGTACTGGGAATTAAATCCACATAGTGACAGAAAACATTACAGCCATGAGTTCGCAACAAGAATCACTTTGCGGCTTAACTCCTCAATCTACTCTTTAAAAATTGTTTTTTTCCCCCTATTTTTATAGTGAAAAGTAAAGTTACGGAGCTTAAATTGTATTGCAAGAAATCCTGTATATTCTCAGAGCTATTCGAGTACCCCTTGGAAATCGTTTGCTTACTCCCATTGATATACATATAATACGAGAAGTACCAATTTATTGTTAGCTATTTTTATAGTATTAGGTACTAGCATCTTTTGCATTAATACTTTTTTCCCTCTTCAAAGAATACAGTAAAAAATATAAGAAGTCCTCCTCAACCCGTCTAGCTACACAACCTGTCGCTCAAACAAATATCGAAGTGCAATTTTTATTAAAAAAATATAGACCAACATTCTTGTAATTACAATCTTCATTTGCATGAAAAATTTGCCATTCTAAAAATAAACATTTCTTACTGTAGTAGAGAGTGTTCTCTTTATCACCTTATATTAAGGATATTCCGAAAACAGACAACACAATCATTTGCATTTATGCAGACGACACAGTGGTGCTGAGCCAAAGTCCAACACTCATTGCACATTATCTTAACATTCACTTGACTCTCTTGGAGGAGTGGTACAAAGATTGGAAGATTGCTCCTAACGCAACTAAAACGGAAGCGATATTTTTCTCTTAACATCAGAAAACACCCTAACATTTTCATTAATGACTTACTAATACCCTGGTCTCAACACTTTAAGTACCTAGGTGTTGTCCTAGATAATCCCCTCACTTTTAAGTATCATATCACTAACATAAGAAATAAATTTAAAAATTCGATCTGTAAAGTCTACCCCCAAATATCAAGAAACTTTGCATTAAGCAGGGAAAGTAAATTGCTTATCTACACATCGATCCTTAGGCCAGCTCTGACCTATGCCGCACCAATTTGGGCGCATGCAGTTAAATCTCATATTAATCAAATTGAAGCCTCATGAAGTATTGTACTTAGACAAATCTTAAATGCTCGCTGGTTTATGAGGAACAAAGACCTCAGATTTGCCAGTAACATGACTTCTATCAGAAATTGTTTCAAAAAATTAGCAACCAACTTTTTTCAAAATATTGGTAACTCAAATAATCCTTCGATCTTGGAAATTGAAAAATATGTACCAGATCTAAATTGCAACAGACCCAGAAATATCTTTATTAACCCTCTTCAATTAAAAATTACTTCAATTTTTAATCCCAACCCTTCATACATCTTTAAAGTTCATTCTCACCTCCTACCACTGGTCTTCATGGTCTAACGGTTAGGACATCTGATTCATAACGTTTATGCCTGGACTCGAATCTAGGGATTCCGATTTTCCCCCATTTTCGATTTTCTCCTAAAATTATTCTTTTGCTGATTATTTTTCAATTCAAATTTTTTCTATTTACTTAAATGCATTTTTCATATTTTTTAGCCTTTAAGAAAGCTTTTTTTTCTGATTTTTATTCACTTAATGTATCTTCGCTACTTTCTACGATTGAGTTCACCTGCTGCATCCCCATTGGTCAGGCATCGCCCCGCCCACCCACTGATCTGATTCTGACTTCATTTTCAGTGCTCTCCACTGTTTTTGAAGCTCTTTTTCAAGCACTTAATGCACTCTTAATATTAATGTATTATTTTTATTATTCTACCTAAAGTATTCTTAAATTCTTAAGTATTTTAAATTAACAAAGGGCAAGAGTCGAAACGTTACAGTCTTTCGAAATCCTAACGATTGGAGGTTAAAGCTCGGAAGAGCTAGGAACTCTGTTCACCCACCCAGCGATTCTTTATCACTTATTATTTAGCAGAAGAATAGTGTGTGTAATACCACAGACTATTATAATATTCCCCACACATATTTCTAACTGGAGACACCAGACATTCTTCTTGGAATAGAGGCAGTGCAAGCAAAAACGACAATACATTGTACAACTTCTGCTGTCTTAATTTTCTTACTGCAGTAACTCCAATCAAATTCACACATACCTTTCCCCTACACTAATTTCAAATAGATTTTGTCATACTTTCATTTCGATTGACGTTCTAAGCAGCAATCACAACCTTTTAATTTTTAAAATTTCGGAACAAATTTCTTCCCACACTTTTATGCACATTCACGAACGCAAATTGGCTACAAAATGGAAAGATAAGCTTCAAGATTCCAGACTGCCACCCATCAATTTTATTACTCTGCTATAGATACTACCATTAACAGTTTCACTCAAAAATTCTTAACCTGTCCATTAAAATTTTTAAAAAGTATTTTTGCCTATCATACAGTCGCAAAACAGGCAAATTTATGCCAACCCCCTACAACTACTCCGCGAAATATAAAATACGATGCAATATCATGAGAGAGAAAAAATAGAGGTTTTATCCAACTTTTAAATATTAAAGATGAAAATTTTTTATTTATCATTTAAAAAAACTAACAAAAATCAATTAATATCATCCTTTAGTAGATGCCAAGAAAGTAGCTTACACAAACAAAAAAGACCTAATTCATTTGTGTGAGATGACAAATCTCTTAAGACTATTCTGAACTCTAGGATAACCATATTAAGGCCCCAGTTGAGAAATAAATTAACCAAGTCTTCTTAACTCCATTGTAAAATGCTACTCTTTTCTAGCCTTACTGAAATGGACAATTTAATTACAAAATTTAATGTCAGAGGGGCTCCCAGCTGGGATGGAATACACACCAATGCCGCCTTAATCCTCCTCAATAAAGCACTATCCAAATTTTTGATGGTTTTTTTTTTACAAATTACTTTTCTCTTAGCAAGGAAGCATACAATATTCTTGGTACTTTAAACTGCGAGCCAAAGCCAAAAACACACACTTTTCATTACAGACCCTTCAGCCTCCTTATCACAATAACAAAATTGTCTACACGTATTCCACTCAATAGAAGGCTTGGTAACTTTCAGGATAAACTTATTTCCTGATGCTCAATTTGGCTTCAGAAATAAACACAGCTCTGCTCATCAGTAACATATGAAGGATTCAATACCAAATTAAAAAAATTGGTTTAGTGCATTGTGAAGGAAAAAACCTGACAAATTATAGCATAATGACCTTATTTACAAATTAAATTAAACTTTGCATATCTTATAGTCATAATAAATCGCTTATTTTACAATTATACATTTTAGATTATACTCATGTAGATCTTAGTACGGGATAATTATAAACTCTGTGAATAACCGACTCAAAATTAACCTTCAATAAATACATGACTCACAAATGGAATAAAATCCATTGCTGCATTATCTTAACAGATGAGATACTTCCACACAGTTTACGTTTAAAAAAAAATTCTTAATATATAACTCTTTTAAAGTACGGCGGTATTGTCTCACCTTTTTGATGCGTAAATATTCATGGTGAGATTTTTTTGAACTACCTTGAAATGTTTTTCAATAACTATCATTCAGGAACTTGTGGCGTGGTGGGACTATTCTTATAAAAAAAATACTTGCTAGTTTTGTTACTTTTCTTATTTCTCTGTTAATAAAAATATAGGAATTTTGTGTTATTTATAAGGAAATAAAATTTCTGTATAACGCACTTTTTACTTTATAAAAAAAAATTAGTGGCTCAAAGATATAAACAAATGATTTGCTTAATCATTACCCATACAACACCAGTTTAGAACCACATCGCTAAAAAATGCCAAACAAAAATTCAAACGCTTGTATAAATAAAGTATTACGAGTAACAAATAATACAGCAATTTAGTTCTCCTCTATGGTTTCCGTATCCGTTGTAATTCATAAATCCTTAAATCCTTTGGTCCTTTACACGATTATATATCCACTAGCTGTTACCCGCCCGCTTCGCTGGGTATTTCATGATATTTTATAAATTTTTACTGCTTATATATATGTATAAATTATTGATATCTAAGTCCTAGCATTAAGAATTCGATTGAATTGAAAAATATACTTATACCTGTAACTGTCACCTGTTGATAAAAAAAAAGGGCAGAACTCATCTAATTTGTATTTTCTAAAAATCTCTCAAATTGAAGCATAGAATGATGTTTGCTCTTTCGTAACTCAAAAACCAAGTGGATTCCCGCAAAACCAATTTTCGGTGGATCTCTACTCCGTAAATTGAACATGCAAGCCAAATTTCAAGTCTAAATCCAACAGAAAAAAGCAAAAGTTTTACTATAAATATCCCCGTAATCCCGTTGAGAGCCATTTTCCAAAATTACCGCTCTTAGCGGATTTCAATTCAACAAAAGAAAAATGCAAACCAAATTTCATTATTATAGTCCTTGTAGCTCGAAAAAAGTAATTTTTTTTTGTCAATACGTCCCAGTAACCCCCTGCAACCCCCCAGAACTTGATTTGCTTAAAACTTATTCTTAGTGGATCCCTATTCAACAAAAGAAACATGCTTAACAAATTTCAAGTATATGGGTCTAACAATTAAAAACAGGATTTTTTTCTGTAACTCCTCTTGACCCCTCGCAAACAACTTTGGGGGTCAATTTTCATTTTACTCTTTTTTAGAGGAACTCTATTTCATGAAAGGAACATGCCTACCAATTTTCAAGCAGAATGATCAAATAGTTTAAAAATGGAAATATTTATCGATTACGCCTCTTAATCTCCCGAAATTAAACTTGGTAGTTGATATTCGCAAAACCCATTTTGTAGCGGTTCTCTACGAAAGGAATCTGCTTATCAAATTTCAAGACTGTACGTCTAACAGTTTAAAAATGGGGATAATTGTCTTTAACGCCACTTGAGCCCCCGCAACGCCACTTCTGGGTCTGTTTTCACAAAACCCATTTTGTAGGGGAATTGTACTCTATGAAAGGAATCTGCTTAGCAAAATTTGAAGACTGTGAGTCCAATTAATTAAAAATGCAAAAAAATTATCAATAACGCCCCTTGAACCCCCGCAACACCACCTAGGGGTCAATTTTCACAAAACACATTTTGCAGTGTATTTCTATCCTATGAGAGGAATCTGCTCACCAAATTTCAAAACTGTAAGTCTAATAGTTTAAAAAAAGAAATAATTATTTATATCTGCCCTTAACCCCCCGCAACACCCATTGGGGGTCAATTTTCTCCAAACCCATTTTATAGCGGATATTTACTCCATGAAAGAAACATTCCTACCAATTTTCAAGCAGGTAGGTCAAATAGTTTAAAAACGAAAATATTTATCTCTTACGCCACTTATTCCCCTGAAACGCCACTTAGAGGTCTGTTTTCACAAAACCTTCTTATAGCTGATCTCTACGCTATGAAAGAAATCTCTTTATCAAATATAAAGACTGTGCGTCTAATAGTTTAAAAATGGAAAAAATTATCTATAACACCCCTTAAGTCCCCTCAATGCCACTTGGGGGCAATTTTCACGAAACCCAATTTTAGCGTATCTCTACCCTATGAGAGGAATCTGCTTACTAAGTTTCAAGACTGTACGTCTAATAACTTAAAAATAGGAATTTATAACGCCCCTTAAACCCCCGCCCCCGCAACACCCCTTGGGGGTCAATTTTCCCAAAACCCATTTTGTAGCGGATATTTACTCCAGGAAAGAAACTTACCTACCAATTTTCAAGCAGGTAGGTGAAGTAGTTTAAAAACGGATATATTTATCTATTACGCCCCTTAATCCCCCGCAACGCCACTTAGAAGTCTGTTTTCACAAAACTCGTTTTGTAACTGATCATTATTCTACAAAAGGAATCTATATATCAAATTTTAAGACAGTGCGTCAAATAGTTTAAAAATGGAAATCATTATCTATAACACCTCTGAGCCCCTGCAACGCCACTTGGGGGTTGATTTTCAGAAAACTCATTTTGTAGCGGATCTCTACTCTCTGAAAGGAATCCGCTTACCCAATTTCAAGATTGTACATCAAGTAGTTTAAACATGGAAACAATTATTATTAAAGCCCTTAACCCCCCGTAACGCCCCTTGTGTTTTGAATTTCGGAAAATCCTTTCTTAGCTGATGTCTACTCTATCAAAGGAACATGTCTACCAAATTTCAAGTCTCTAGGTTGAATAGTTCCAGAGATTTCGTGATTAGTCAGTCAGTGAGTGAGTCGCTTTTCTCCTTTATATATATAGATTATATTTTTATATTATCCCATGATTTAATCCATTGATTCCCAAAGTGGTCTATATAGACCCCCAGGGGCTATGACGATCTCCAAGGGGTCTACGTCAGCCAAAAATTAATTTGGGGGTCCATGAGGTGTAAGTGGGGGTCTATGTGATACTGGCTCTGGTTAAACGATCGTGACTTTAATTTTAAAAGAAAATTTATAATCACGTGTAAGCCAAATTTTACCAATTTAACAGATTTATTAACAAAATTTGATGGGGTTAATTTGTATTTACAAGGTGACAGCATAAATTTTTTAAAACAAGAACCACTTCAGCTTTTCTTTCCGGATTTAAGCTAAAGAAGTATAATACTGGAGATCCTGAATTTTCTAAATTTGCCACAGACAATCTATCAGAGCGTTTTAACCTACATTCAACATTTAAATGCCTTTTGTTTAGCAGGCAATGAATTTAGTAGGCAATGAATTCATATGGTCATATTGGGAAAAAAATGTCAAATTTCAATAGGAACTAATAAGCACTAACGAAGATCTTAAAGTTTAGAAACAAATGCCAGCAATTTTGGCTTCAAAAAGTCAAACGTGTTATTTGTCCCAACTTATGGAATATTGTGAGGAAGTTTTTCATTGCTTTTCCTAGAATGAAGGAGTTTCAGCGCGGTTGCCAATCTCGGAAAAAAAAAAAGAAAGAAAAAAACTGGACACTACTAAAAGAGGAGATTTAAAACTAAACCAGACAAGAGAGATTGATACCAAGTGTTGAAAATTTGATGTTGTAGTGCTAGATATTCATCCCTCCCATTAAAATAATTTGCTTATTGCTTAGTTAGTTTTTTTACAATTTTATTTATTAATTAATTTTAACTTAATTAATTAAAACACATGCTTTTTAAATTTTAAGCACTATATTTCAATACAGTCAGAAATTTAATTCATTTAAAGCAGGAGCAGAAGTACCAGTGGTTAAAAAGAATTTAAGTTGATAAATTTACAAAAATTCAATATTAATTAAGCAGGGGTCTACCCCAAACCGAAAAACATGGCAAGGGGTCTACGAGACAAAAAAGTTGGGGAACCTCTGATTTAGTCCATCCTTTTAGATATTTTTGGTTTATTAGACGATGCACATAGAGAAGGCATGTACACAGCACAAAGAACATTACATAACTAATTGTACAAGCTAAAAAACCCAGATGACATGCAGCGCCATCTATTCATTTTATATTTAATTTATAACATTTCTAAAATAGCTGCAACTTTTATTTCACTCTTTACTTGTAGCATTTGTATCAACGATTTGCAGAACAATATGTTGACTTAAAACTTCCTTTAATGCTCAGATTCTTTGAGCCGTAAAATACGATTTATGGTTATTATAAGGCAGACAAATTAACTCACAAAAGGATTATTCTCACTAAAAACAAATTGCAATAAACTTTATTCGCTCATCTTCACTAATTCCAAGAAGAATACAGCGCGTTCTTATGTTCGCCGACGAAATATGCAAATTTTTTCACAAGTTGAGTTGTTCACACCTTCTCGTGTACGTGACATTGCTAATACTAAAATCCACAGTTAAAAAATAAATTATTAGAACAATTCCAGATCGGAGTCCCTTACCCATATCAGTCTTGTCAAACATATCCATGCATATGTACATTTAGGAGACAAACATTATGACCACCTACTCAATAACGCGTTGCGCCACTTTTGACTTGTAAAACAGCTGAGCATGGATGCAACACATTCATGGTAGGGGATTAAAGACGGCGGTCACGCAAAGTCGAGATATTCCGACATAGTGGTGTTTGATCCCTCGAAACACTCAAACACAATTCGGGCCCAGTGACATGGAGCGTTATCCTGCTGAAAAATTGTATTTCCCGTTGGGAAGACAGTTGCGATGTAAATGTGCGCCTGATCCGCAATTATGTTAAAATAGTCTGCAACTTTCATTATCTGTTCTACCACAACTAAAGGTATCAGAGCTGCCTAGAGAACGTCTCCCAAAGTATACCAGTCGCAGCTTGTGTTTGACCTACTGTACATGTTGGAAGCAACTGTTCGCTCGGATGACGGCACATCCTGATACAACCATCGACATGATGAATGAGAAATCATGATTCGTCCGAGCAGGCAAATCTCTCCCACTTATCTATGGCCCTTTCTTGATATTCCTGCTGCTTGGTGAACAGAGCCACACGAATAAGACGTCTGCTGCGCAGTCCCATATTCAACAATGTCGCTTGAACTGTGTGTACCAGTTGTGCGCTTGTATTCAGCTGTCAAATGATCCATTGTTTGGCCCAGTTTTTTGTTTTAATAAAAGCGGGATAGTCTCCGAAGTTCTTTTTCTTTGATGACGCATGGACGCCCAATAAATTTGCGTCTACTTACGATTTCGCTGTCGTTTTGATCCACTTTCAATAAATACTAACAGCGGCAAATCGTGAACAACCTGCCAGTTGTACTATTCCGAAAATACTCGCTTCGAGTCATTACAATCTGCCCTCTATCAAATTCTCTCAAATCAGCAGTTACGGTGCGATAACTGGGCATATGGGCTTCTTGTGGTCCTCAATCCCATATCTGGAGAAGTGGAATCGACTGTGGTTATTTTTATGCTAGGAGATGGAGGTTCCTGATTGGTTGGGCCAATCGTTCGAAAAGTTCCACTTGATCAGGAAATTTTGGGTACATGGAAGAGAGCCGAGTGTTCGCTCTCTGATTGGATCTTGGCGTGTGAGTAAATTGACTCATTGGCTGCTCAAAAGTCTCGAAAAGTAGTTTATGATGGCGAGGGCGGGGCTAGTCCAAAAGTGAGATATAGGTACAAAAATTTAAAGCTTAAAATTTAGCAGACTAAATGTTCACAATGAATGAAATTAGCACTATGAAATTAAAAATTGTGGTGGATTATATGAATCGAGAAGTATTCTTTTTTGTATTTTAGTGGTAATATTAGGATTGTAGTCATGTAGATTTAACATATTTGCATTGTTAGTATGAGGTACAGACTTGAAGGTTTTGGTACTTTTTTGAATTCGAGATTTAAAGCTGTTAATTTTAATGGCTTTCCGGATATCATCATTTATCATATAACGAGTTGCTTTTACGATCATCCGGACAGTAGAATTTTGAAGAGTATATATCTAGAATATTAATATTAGTTTTAGCGGCGTATCCCCATACCGGACAAGCATAGGCTATGATGGGACGCATAACGACTGTATAGGGAAGCACTTTGTGTGGTTTTCTATACTTAATTCGGAATTCTGGCTAATTAAGGGGAATAATTGAAACATTATTCTCCGGCGGTCAGCAGCTTTTTCCTGCAGCTGTTAAATACCATTCCCACTGAATCACGTGCCCTCTACATCATCAAGGCGAATTTATTGAAAAATTCAGGGGTGGTCAATGTTATGGCTCGCTAGTGTATTTATATAGCCCTATCCTATCTCTAATAATACTTTCTCCTTTTATCATATTACTGGCATCAATACTAAGCACAACTATCTGTAAACATTAATAATTGTCCCTCTTTTTGTAAAACATTGAGCACCCCTAAACTTTTTTTTTATTAAACAATAAAAGAGTTAATACTATCTCCTAAGCGTTGGTCGAGGATTATTTAATGTGCTAATATATTTCTAGCATTAAAAAGAAGTATAATTTTTAAGTGAAATAAAAATTTATAAGCTTATTTTTATACATTCGGATACTCTTTATATGTACATAATACGAACCAATACAAATATTAAGGCTACACCGTATCCTTAAAAAAATTTTTTAGGAGACATTAACAGTAAAAATAATTTGTTTTATATTCAGGTTACATAATTAAGTTGATTCTGAAAGTACAAAGTCAATTTGACCAGCCATTATTTTACAATTTTAGAAAATTAAGAATTTTTAAATATTTTTCAAATTTTTATAAAATACTCACTTTTAAAATTTTTTAGTCATTTAAAGTTATTTATGTTTCTTAAATCTTTGTGAACAGAAGTTAGTATGGATTTGAAAATCCATTCCCTTGTGAATTTTTAATAATTATTTTTCTAGCTAAATCTGGAAAAAACACAAATTTTTTTAAAAATATTAACTTAAGCATTTTTTAAAAAAATAACTAGAGATTTCAGCCTTAAATCCATACTAACTTTTATAGAACATAGGTTCGGAAGTATATACAAAAAATTTAAAGACTATCTTTAACAGAAAAAAAGCTTTATGGTTTAGAAAACATTTATATCTACAAAATTAAAAGTCGGAGAAAAACGCATTTAATGTTTGAAAATGAATGAAACAAAAACTTATATAATACCCTTAAAGATCTAATTTTTTTAAATTTATTATTTTCCAATGTGTCCTACATTAAAACACTGCTTTAATTAAATATGACTCAAATAAAAACTTTAAACTTTTAATTCAAAAAATATTTTTGCGTAATATTGATAGCATTTGTTATGACGACATGTTATTCAGCTTTATCTTAACCTAATATTTTCAGAAAAGTTTTGAAACACAAAATATTTATGTACAAAATAATAATACTAACTTACGCTAAAAACCTCGAGGTTTGTACATAAAGTTTAATTTTTTTCAGTTTTAAAATAGGGACAGTTTTAGCAAGTTTGAGTTTTTGTTGCGCGACTTTAAAATAACAGCAGTATGTTTATTATAATATAGTTTGGTACTTGAATAGAATACTTGTATCAGCTGAGGGCTGATTTTTCATTTCATTTCAATTCAATTCCTTCTTTAGTTCACGCTCTCTCTCTCTATGTATATTTAATTATATATATTTATCTTGTTCAAATTTTCAATCGTTAATAAAATGCATTTTAAAGCACTCAATCGAGCTGAAATTTTATATACCCGATTATTTTGGATGACAATACAGTAATTTGATCACAATTAATAAAAATTGATTAAAACTAATTATTCAAAGAATTACAAATGCAGCCTCGTTGGCATCATTTTTGGCGACTTAGCGACCATTCCGGCGACTTGTGTCAAAGCTTGAAAAGGTTTTTTTTCTAACACATTTTAAAAAGCTCTCATTTTTCCTGAAATATTCTATGCACTATTGTTTTGGGTAACAATACGATAATTTAATTATAAAATATTTAAAGAATTACAGATACAGCTACGTTGGCTTCATTTTTAGCGACTTGGGCTACTACTTTGATTTTTTTTCTCACGTTTCAAAGCATTCATTTGAACTGAAATTTTATATACACGATTGTTTTGGATGACAATACGATACTTTAAAGATAATTAATAAAAATTAATTGCCACTTAACGTTGTAATTCTGTAATATGTATATACATATTTATATTAATTGTAACTATTTAATGAAAAGTAAGTAAAATAAATTTTTTGTTGTTGTTCTATGTAGGATTTGACTTAAATTTTTTTTTATATATTACTTGTTAGAAACATCATTTTTAGAAGAATTCCATCTCTTCGAAATATTGTTTTTCATAGCAACCTGAGAACTTTGAGGCCGTGGCATTTTCTTAACGGGAAAAAAAATTAATGATAAAGCTTTTAAGTTATACAGACTATTTTTTAAAACAAAAATATTCCTTGAAATCAATCTTAATTAATTAACTATGAGAACTCAAAACATAATCAAGCAGGAGTGATTTTAGTTATGAAAATTGAAATTAATTACCATTTCACACTGAAAGAGTTGATTGTACTTAAAAGTATTTTTAATTAATTCAAGTTTAGAGTGGAAAATGCTTTAAAATGAAACCGAAATCAAAATCTCTCAGAAAACTTTAAATATCTTAAAAACTAATTAGTTATCAGATCTGAAATTCGATGGCAAACTTCCTAATGATATGGGCCACAAGTAAATGCAAAATAAATTCAGTACTTTTGAAGTTTGTTGGGTACCGTGAAGCCTTAATAAAAAAAAAAAATACATTTACCAAAAAATGCAAAAAAATCTATGAATATTAATCATATCACATGTGCTACCACACATAAGGATTTCTTTCTTTTAAAGATTTCTTTCATTCTTTGGACTAGAATTGTAAGTAGAAATTCTAAGTAGCACTTTAAAAAAATACAATAATATGCCTAGATCGTTGAATTATTCTGTGAAATCATTACATAATTTTAACATTTTAGGTGAATATCCTTAAAAAAAATTTCTTTTCACAATTTATTAAATCTCTACCTAGTATAAAATGAGTCGAATCTCGTGATAAAATATTTCTGTCCGATTGATTGTTTATTAATATCACAATTTGAAAACTACACGACAGCTTATTGCAATGAACCTCGTAATTTCGAATCTCAATCAAGTGACGAAAAGTGATACCCGAGCCTTTTACCACACTCTAAACATCCACAAAAGGCCAATTTAAGTACTATTAGTCTCAATAGATTATTTATCATCCACAGTATGCGGCAGGTCTTTTGGACAAACCCACGAAATCGCGGCTATGACCGTTTAAGTACTACTTCTAGTTTTCTCTTCAAATATAGCCGATTGTGCACACATTTTTTTCATGTTCATCTACTGTAAATTTTTTAAAAAGTTTATTTCTATTTATTTTATGGATAGACCATTTTAAAACACACAATTCCCAATATCTCAAATTCGTTCTATTGGCCAAATTATTTTGAGAAAAATCAAACTACACCTTGGTTACCTTAAAATGCTCTTTTAGCAGAATATCCGAATGTTATTTTTAAGGAATGGACCAGGGCAGTGCAAATGCACCAAAATTTGTTCCATACGGTCGCAAAAAATGTTAACTTGATGCCAGAGTGAGGCTTTTTGTATATCTGTCAATCAATGTACACAATAATGGTTTTTTTTTAATGTAGGAACACATCAAAGACAAACTGATAGAACTACATAGTACATACAAATTACAATTTTCCAGTTTGAGCAATGAGTATGAATAGTTGTATAATAGTGTTGATTTGCCGTCTGGCTGATAGGGGTTTACCCCTCCTGGTTATAATAAAATAAAAATGGCAAAAAAAAAATTTATGAATTTTGTAAATTTTCATTAAAATATCTTCAATTTTGCCTGAAGAAAAATAAAAGTATAAAATCTTAAGAAATATAACCTGAGAAAAATAACCCTAATTTATATATAAAATGTAAATCATTTTGCCTAAATTTAAAATCCGTTTTTTTTTTTCAAAAGAAGTATAAGAAAAATCGACTTATGTGGATTTTAAAAGTATCTTGTAAGAATAATTTTCTCGTATTCAATCAAAGGACAAGGCTTATGATCAACTGTTCTTACTCTAAAATGGCTTTTCAAACATTAGGAGCAAGTAAACACTTGATCACGAATTGAGCAGCTTATGTCTCTGCTAACTTTTCATATTTCAACTTTCATTTAAGAAAATAATTTTTATATGAAATATGAAAAAAGTTGGTCACGATAAATTAAAATAAAAAGATAAAACAATTTATAAAATAAAGCAACAAATAACAAGAAACCAAAAGTAAAAACTATGTAAAATGTAAACAAAATGCGATTGACTAATACAGTGATAAAAAAAAATTATCAAGCTATGCGATCATTTTAGTTTCCATATTGCATAATAAAGGGCATCAAATGCATTTGCGCTACTCCAATCCACTCAGTTACTGTAGTGAAATTAGATAATGATTGATACAAAATTTCTTTTAAAAAAAGTACACTTTGTTAAATATAATATTCTGCTAGTATAATATTTGTATTTTAAGGTATCTGAACTTATTCGGAGTACTTTTTAAAAAAATTCCATATTAAAACACAAAGGCTTTTTTAGGGATTAATATCCATAAATATAAATACACTTAACCAACAACAGAATAAATTTTCTAAATTTTACAAAAATCTCAATTAAAAATAATATGTTAGCATTTTTTTTTTTGAAAATTTTTAAAGCTATTAGAAAAAAAGTAATAAATTTATATCAATACAAATATTACTAAAAATGAACTACATGCCTTTATCTAGAGCAGTGGTCTTTAAATTGTGTTCCACCTAACACTGGTTCCACAAATAAAAATAAAAATTCAAGAAAACTATAAATGTGTATGCAAAATAGATGCACATTTTCTATGGAGTTTGTATGACCACAAGTAACTAAAGCCTCGTTTCCTAACACATCCCATTGGGGAAACTAAAGAATAAATTCGATGTTGGAGAGCCTCCCTTTATTAATTTCCTGCAATTTCTATTATAAAGTAATAAAAGAATGTTAAAATGCCTTTTTTTCTTTGTACGTTCTACCTAGAATATTCTGGAATATTCTGTTGCTTATGATCCTGGGTTCAGCAAAATAATTCTACATTCTCGTTAGTGCAATGTTTTCCAGAACTAGGTGGAATGCAATGAATTAGATTTAAATGACAGCATTTATAAGAGAGCAATAAGAGAACATTAAAAAAAAAAAAAAAAAAAAACTAACACTTGTAAAGTAATATTTCTCAGAAGAAAATTACTTTAATTATAAATATTTACTTTAATTAGAATATTACTCATACAGTTATAAATATTTGATTGCAATTCTAAATAATGCATTTAAGTTAAAAGTATTTCTCACCATATGTGACAACAAAATAAAGTATAGAAACAAATTAATGTAAAATATGAAATATGACTGCAGATATCTTCAACAGAGATAAACTTCTACAATGAGTGTAAAAAAATTCAAGCACACATCTATCCATATCACTAAATATAATCCAACATTGGTGGCACTTTGAGCACAGACTAAATATTGATTTTATATTCAAATTCTTTTGGAACATTGCACGTTTGCAGTACTTTTTATTTGATATTTAATATACATTATGTAATTTTTTTAATAATATAATTTAAAAATACAATTATTTTTGTGATAATCATATAATATTTATTTGTAATTGTTATTTATTTATAAGTATTATTATGTTATTTATTTATTTATTATGTGATGTTGAGTATTCTTATGTATATGCTTCTTTTTACAATAATCTTTTTTTATAATTACTATTAAATTATATAAAATGATTTTTTTTAAATAATTGTTAAATCATACTATATGAATATATTATAAGATTATTTATTATATATTGCATAATATTACTATTAGTGAATATTTTTTCAGATTATATTGATATTCATTTTTTTTATTAATATTGGTTATTCTCAATCTCTTCCTAAAATCTTTATTCGAAATAGATTTTACTGTATTTCAAAAGTTCTCTAAAATTATTTTCCTTGTGATCGCTTACCGCTACGCCGCCATCTTGGATTCCTTTCCAAAGACATGAGCTGCTTGGCGTGATCTTTTATCACGTCAACCAGTGTTTGGTGCGTAGACCCAGGATATCAAACTAGTTCCGATAAATTTTTTAACATTATATTTGTGATAATTTATGGTCAACTTTGATATTTGGATATTTGTAATGCATAACAGCTACAAATTCTTCAAAATTTTTTACAGATTTTGAGATAATAGATGTAAATTTTACAAAATATCTCGTTAAACAAACACTGAAAAATGCTATGTATGTATTTTCTGAGTATTTTAAAAATTTTGTTTCCTTGTTCATCTCTCAGAATTGACTGAAAGGATACTCATGCAAATGTTAGTGAACATAACTGATATGCAACTATATACTGAAATGAGCATTGATTTATATTCTCAAAATATTTTTGTAAAAGTCAGTTATGGTGAAAAAAAATGACAATTTTCAAAAAATTCATAGCGATACTTTTACGTTGAATGATTTTGAAAAAACTTAACAATATATTTAAAAAATCTATAAAGTGTCTGTTTGTAATTTCAAATTAGCAGCTTTTTACTAAATGCATTTAAATATTTTGCATACGGTACTTATATCAAAAAATCAATTTTTAAAATTTTTATCTATCTGTCTGTTTGTTCTGGCTGGTCCGATTTTAAAAATTCTTTCACCAATGGAAAGCTACATTATCAGCAAGTAACATAAGGTATATTTTATCTCCATATTCCTATGGGAACAGGAACTATGCGGGTAAAACCGTGGGACGTTGCTTACTCCCCGCCAAGTTGGCACAAAATTATGCATTTGGTCAATAATGGAAATTTTAATAAAAATTTTCTCACATTTGTAACAAATAACTGAAACATAGTGTAATTTAGCATTTTTACAAAAAGCAATTTTTTAAATAATTTTTTAATAAACGTCTTAACGTTTATTAAGTTATGTTTGTTAAATGTCAAACTCAAATTTTGAGAAATATCGCCAGGTTGGCTAAGAAGTTCTCTATTCCGACAACCCCAGATATTTTAATGCAAATTTTCTCTCACTTTTTAAAGAGGGAAACGAAATAAAGTTTTAGCGAATTGCAAGCGTGATATTGAAAATTCTATGGTAATATTAATTGACAGTTGCATAAAAAGTTTTGATTTATTGAATATTTATTACTTTGAATTTTTTAAAATCTAATTATACAATATTCATATTTTGCACAAATTTTTTTACTTATACTGAACCTAGATATTTTACATGGAGGTATTACTTTGAAGATATACTAGATATTACTATGGAGGAGAAGCCATACAATGTCACTCGCCGAATAAAACTGGGGAGCTTTACCCAATACTTATTTCATCTTCGGTCTTTCTAATCCTCAAACCTTTTGGAATAAGTACAAAGACTACATGGGGGAAGATATTTTGCGACAATTGCAGGAAGTACAAGCAAATATGCCTTTCAATGAACACATCTACAATGAAACACAATAAAAGTTTTCAGAATGGTTGGGAAGAAGCTACATGATTTTGGAATGATTAGTCCTAGACGTGTCGACGGAAATGGCTTCGCTAACGAAATTGCTTAAGAATTAAACTACGATTTTATAGCATTGGAACATCAGTAACAGAATTTATCCCTCAATTAACTCCAGAACAAAGTCACATTTTCCAACAAATGTTACGCAAAATAGAAAATGTGAGTATAAAAGTATAATTAATATACAGATAAAATTTGAAGTTTTTATATTTAACAGCTTCTGAGAAAAAGGTGCATAAAATAGCTCAATTTAACATTAGTGGTTTTGGGGGTTTGGAGACTGACTAAGGTGTAAAAGCAGCAGTTTTATAATTATTTTTCTTTTTTGGTGAGGAAACTAAAAGTGGGTAAAATCCTAGAAGTGACCTATGGAACAATGATAATGGAAATATAAAACATCTTTTTTATAACACCCATTGTGTTAAAATTCAGAGCATTTTATATATGCTAACTTTAAATTGCTCCACATTTTATGAAGCAGTGCAGATAATCTTGGCATGAAAAACGAAAATACTTAGATTTACGCAAGACTATTATATCATATTCTTCTGTTAAGGCAAACTATTTTTACAACCCGCTTAATACCTTTTATTCAGGTGAAATTAAGAAAACATTCAAAGTTTTGCAAAGAACTAACTGTTCATTATGGAATTGAATTTATTTAAAATTTAGCAACCAGTACATTTTAAAACTTTTATACCTCTGACGAATTTGATTAATTCAGCAAAACTGGGAACTTAATTGCCTTGGATATTTTTCTTCAAGAGTTTTCTAAAGGGAGTCAAATATGTGTGGTATACATTTATAAGCTATAATTTTTATTTCTTTAAATCCTCAATTACGTTTTAAACTAATTGTAATTTTTAAAATTTTCAGTAAATATAGATAAAGGTATTCTAAGAAAATCACAAAAACAGCATACATTGAATTTTTGTAGAAAAATTCATTAGAGCAGAACTTTATAGTTTTGGTTTTATAATTATATTACATAAAAAGAAAAATTTTGGCCTTACTTCTAAATTTGAAGTCTTCCATCGTTTCTTTAAATTCTAATTACTGTGTTTTTTCTTTGATCATTTGCTTTGTTGTAATATTCTCATCATTTCATCTTCTCAATCTCTGTACAATTCAATGTCAGTTCAGTTACCGTAGATGCTGACACTTTTTCAAATTAAAGGTAATAATAAATGAAATGGTTGTAATCATGATATAAAATTTAAGCAAATCGTCTACAATATAGTTCCATAATGCATACAGACAAAAATAAGTATTATTGTCTATTTTCCCTGTACTGCTAAAATTGATTGATTGATTGACAGATTGATTACGGAGTTAAAAAAAATTGGTTAGTAAAATTCAGACTACATGCGTATGTTGTGTACCTCTAACGGGGATTTCTCAAAGCTAAAACTTGATGGTACATTCACAAGATTTTTAAGATTGTCTTCATTAAAAACGTAAAAGAGCAGTAATTACACTTGTAACTCTTTCTTTTAGGTAAAATAATATTCTGAAATTATAAGTTACGTAAATCATTCTACCCCCTTTAAACATGAAAAATTAAACTATTTCACACACACACACACACCAAAAAAGTTTTAAGATCAAATAAAACTCATCTTATAAGTCCTTTGAAGAGTCAAAGTGGCCGCGGTAGCCAAGTGGTCAAGGTATCGGTTCATGGCTTGCGTGTCATGAGTTCGATCCCAGTACAACTGAAGACCCGCCGTGTAGGGGAGCGATGCACGTTAAATCTGTCGAGAGCTCAAACGTCCTCCCGTTGGTGTGGTGTGGTAGTTAGGAGAAGAGGTGCCAGCTCAGGTGTCGTCCGCGTCTCTTGACCATGGTTCAAAATTACGCGGTCCTTCGCCAAAAGCCTTCGTGTAGCTGAACAGTGCAACGTTAATATTCACTCACTCGAAGAGTCAAGTCATCTTTAAATCGGTTCCTGAGCTTCTTGTCTTAAATGCACCAAACAGATATAAATACAATCCTTACTCCATTGTTGACTAGTGATTTAACAGCTTTGATCTTAATGCGTTATTTCGCTTTGGTACGAAACAATAAGTTGGATTACAATTACCTTTAGTATATTTCTGGACCACAATCGCTACGCAAATCTATTTTCTAAAACCCAGTTAATTATTTTCTTCTTTTTCTGCATTAATTCAGCTTACATCGACAGATTATTAATTCTTTCAAAGCCATGATAAAATCACCAAATAAATTTCTTTAGTCCGAATTTGTTAAAAAAAAAGTGCAGCGGCAAAAAAAAAAAAAAAAAGAAGGAAGAAGAAGCTTAAGCACACACAGTCTTGTGGCTTAGTTGTGTAAAGATTACGGGTTCGATATTCTTTTCTTTAAAGAAATTGCTTTTTCTTCAATCCAAATGGAGATTAAAAAAAACACACCAGTAATAGACTGGTTTCTGAAACGAGGAATAATGGTTGGAAAAGCGTATGTTCAAATTATAATTATAGTAAGGATTATAATGAAGCTTGTTAATTTCAGCTAGTCTTCGTATGACGCAGTGCGTTATTATTATTGGTACTATCATCCTCGCCGTCTGAACGTAGTTCAAAATTATATGGCTCGTTTTATCACAATTCGAATGGACGCGGTAGCCGAGTGGTTAACAAGCCCTCTGTCGAATCGCGGGTTAAAACGTAGTGACACTCAAGACCCTCCATGTAGAGGGACTGATGTACGTTAAATCTGTCGTTTTTAAAAGTCTTTACGTTGGCGTGGTGCGAGAGTTTGCAAAGTGGGGGTCAGTTTCAGGTGTTGTCTTCGTCACTTATGGGTGGCTCAAAATTACGAGGTCCGTCACCGATATCACTAGTGTGTAATGCGCGTTGATTAACTCCCACTTACTGATTACTTATCGAAAGTAGATGATCACGCTCCTGGGCATTGAAATGGTAATAATTTTTATTCCTATTTTTTATATAGTCGAGAAAACACTTCGGGGGGTGAGGGTTGTAATTGCATCCCGTGGTGTTCTTTATCCTGTGCTAATTGAAAATAATGCATTGATGTCATGCTGGTTGTTTTTAGATGTTGCTGATCATTTTCTTTTTGAAAGTTCGTCAATAAAAGTATTAACTCCTCTCTTTGTTGATGCAACTTTATTATGTAAGAAATTGCATTAATATAATCGATCCGAACTGTGTGTTTTCCCTTCATTAACAAACTTTTCACCAATAGCTGATATGCTTTAAATGATGTTGGTTGTTTGTTTTGGAATTAATGCTGCTTTTGTGCTACACGAAAGCTATTTTTTATCAATGAAAGTCTAATTTGAATCATTGCTGTCAAATGACGAGGATGGCACCTAAGCTAATGCCGCTTTTTTTAATATTCCACATCATGCTATGTGAGAACTGATGTTACCATGCAGCAATTTGTTTTATTGTGGACGACTATCTGCGATATCCCATGAGAATCCATCTAATTTGAGGCTTTTTAAGAATAAATCGTACATAACAATTCTATTAATGACCTACCTAATAATTTTAAATCATAATTACGTAGCGTAATGATCGTATTTAGTTGATCTTTGAGATAGGCAGAGGTAAAGGTAGCTGGAAGTGTTGTGTGTGTCCAGTAGATTAAAATAATTCACATCTAACGACGCCTTCACGATTTATTTCATTGTGTATATTCTGGAATCATCGAACTAAAAAGTCACTGAAAAGAAATAAGCTTAAATTTAGAATAGTCGAATGGTGCTTAGAAACTTGTGAACGTATTTTACTTCTAAACGACTGGAACTATTATTGTATCAGAAACAAATAATCTCTGTGGGATTGTATATATGCTCATTCCTGCAAGAATTTTTTTTTATCACAGGAAAAATGAAGTAAGTATTATTGAAAATTTAGCTCAGAGTTTGTTTATATTCATGGATATATCGTAATCAATCACTCTTTTGAATATTTTACTGACTTGCTAAAATGTGAGAACTGATGTTTTTAATTTTAATTATGAATACATATCTAGAATTTGCATATATTTATTATGTCTGTTTGAAAATTCTGAATTTTAAACTATTTAAGAGGAATTTAACTTAAATCTCTTTTTTTTTACCACAAAAGTAAAATATTAGTTTATTAAGCTTGAATGTTCTTTCGATATTTTCTTAAAAGTATAGTATTTACTCGAATCTAAGCTGCATTTCCTTCCCATTTTCATGTATGTTACGCTGGTAAAATAACTAATTATTTACTTCTTATTAGCTCTCATTTTAAATTTTGTAAATTTGGATATCGATAAAAACCATTTTGTATTAGGTTACATCTTTCACAAACACTTGTTGAGAATTTGGGGTGCGGCTTAGATTCAAATAAATATGATGATTTATTAGGATTCAATGCTTACATAATAGTAGATAGAATGTGTAATGTTGCATTAACACTGATCACACACACACATTATTTTTGTATAATTGTGACCAAAACTTGTTCATTTTCAGTCGGTTTATTTCCCTGCACCGTCTCTTTTATTCTTAAAATAAATTTTCCTGATTGAATAATTTCACTTAAATGAATTGACAAATTGAACTCGTCTGTTTTTATGTCTAACTTTCCTCGTGTTTTCCCTTGAAGTGCTGCCTGCTCAGATCATTACTATTCAATCACGTAGTGGTGTAGAGATAACCGAGAGCGACACTGGAAACTACCGCATAACCCAATTAAGCTCTGACCCGATTGGGATACTTCACACTGAGCGAAACCTGGTTCTATAAGCTCGGCTGTCATGTAGGTCGCACTCCCTTTATGTTTGTCCTCGTGCTCAAGCAAGCGATGAATGAAAAAGGGCATAGGATGTTGAAAAGTAGGATTAAACATAAAGCGCCGATCTCGAATTGGCATTTGTGAACGTCAATAACGTTTACGGTTTCTTAAAGCTGTTTGGCTTATGTTCGATAAAACAATTGAAACTGTGAATTCTTTCTCGTGTTAAAAAAAATGTTCCAATGCCAGTTAATATTTATTATTCCTTAGGTTCTTTAACATTTAAAGAGCAACATTTTTTGAATCGATCAATTTAACTCTTTTTATATATATGTATAATACATTTAATTTTTTAAAATCCAATGTATAACAATTTTTTAAGTCAGGAAAAAAAAACGGGATTCACAGATTGAAGTTGCTTAAAAGTTCCTTATATTCTGTTACTTTCAAATGATTTATTTCTAACATTTCTTGATATTCTGATGTTCAAATTCCAAACTGATTATATATATATACACACACACTGGTGTGCAAAAATTAAGGACGAAGTCGAAAAATTAGCATATCAGCTGAACGAAGAGGCAGAGCGGACAGAAAGACCAATCAGGAGATTAAGTGAGGTGATGTACGGTAGCACATGCGCAGATATGCAGGTAGACGTAATGGGGGAGTGTCTGAGTAGTAAAGCATGTTGTCGGTGTAAGATTAGTATTTCTGGCAAAGAGATTGCACACCGTATAGCAGTTAAAATCACACCGAGTTGCTGCCTCAGCGAGAAATGGCGAATAATCAATCTGTTAGACGACATCTGGATGCTTTTACCCGAGGTCGAATCATTGGGAAGTTGGAGGAAGGTCGCAGTGGGACAAGTGTGGCTGCAGAGTTCGGAATTGCTCACAGCATCGTTTCACGATTTTGGAGACAATTTCAAACTACAGGAACAGCTATCCGGGGGTTCAGTAGTGGTCGTCCACGAGGAACCACACCCGCAGATGACCGGTATATTGCCTTACAGGCCAGAAGAAACAGGCGGCAGACAGCGGGAAAAATCGCTAGACACACGACACAGGCGACTGGACGACCGATATCGCGTTTTACTTTGGCCAGAAGACTGCACGGTGGTGGTCTGTTTGCACGACGCCCTGTACGGTGTGTACCTCTAACGCCTGCCCATCGGAGAAGGCGTTCTCTGTGGTGCCGGGAATACCGGAGTTGGAGAGACAATGAATGGGGACGAGTACTCTTTACAGATGAGAGCAGATTCAGTCTGAGTAGCGATTCTCATCGCATACTCATCTGGAGAGAGCGGGGAAGCCGCAATCATCCCTCGAACATCATTGAAAGGGACAGGTATGGAGGTGGCGGTGTTCTCGTTTGGGGAGGCATCATGCTTGGTAGTCGTACAGACCTTCACATCTTCGACGCAGGTTCAGTCAACGGGACCCGTTATTGTAACGAGATTCTTCTTCCATATGTGCGTCTTTTTAGAGGCGCTATGGGTCCGTAGTTCCTTTTCATGGACGACAATGCACCATGTCATCGCACAGTAGCTGCCGAACAGCTCTTAGAGAGTGAGGATATTGAACGTATGGATTGGCCGGCACGATCTCCGGATCTCAATCCCATCGAGCATGTATGGGATTTTCTAGGCAGACGCTTGGCAGCTCGGGCAGCAATGCCTCAACAACTCATTGACACCCTCATTCTCAGCATGGGCAGACGCTGTGAAACCTGCCTAGCAGTCAGGGGAGATCATATCCCCTACTAAAGACCGGATATTTCTTGCTGGACACCCATCACAGGGATGTTTCGGCCTTCAGTCGCATTGCGCTCCATGCTACTTTTTCAATAAAGCTTCTTTTTATCCCTCTGATTTCTCTTTTAGTAAGTGTTGCTTACATTACTCATGTCCTTACGTATTGGGGATCTTACGGTATTAAATGTTTTGATTTGGAATGCTTTTGTACAAAGTTATATTGAAAAAACCGTCTCGTCCTTAATTTTTGCACACCATTGTATATATATTCAATAATATTGGTGATTTATTAAAAATTTTCCCAAATCGAACAATTGGTGTTTCTGAAAATTAAAGAAATAATAAACAAATTTGTTTTTATAAACACTAATGCTAATGAATTTTTCTACAATTTTTTTTTCTTAGAAATGTTAACTTTTTACAATTTTCTGCACAATGTCTAGATTAATTTCTAAAGCCTTGTTATGCTGTTCTAACAAAGATTATTTTTTTTTAAACTTGTGTTTCTATGGACATATCTGGTGTCAAATCATACAGTCTGTCAAAAAAGTATTGGGACACAACTATACCAGTTAAAAGATTTTTATTATATTTTACTTAAACAAATGAAACAAAAAAAAAGTAAATGTTATTTTGGTAAATACAAATAATAATTTGAACAAAACTCGTACATTAATGCAATTATGGTTAAAATTGAAAATAAAAGAAATCGACTAATGAAACGTGCTCAAAAATGTATTGGGACACTTCCCAAATAAATTAAGAAAACAATTCAAACTTAGAAATGAATATCTTGTTTGGCCGCCTTTGCTTTTTATGACCTCTCGAAGTCTTATTTGGCATGGATTGGATCAATTTTTTGCAAAATGATCTATCCATTTTGTTCCACTCTTCGACAAAATATTTTCTTAAATCCTGCTTGTTAGAAATTTGGTGCTCATATAGTTTTTGCTGCAAATAACACACACATGTTCAATGGGATTAAGGACTGTGTGTGCAGGAGTCTTAATAACACTAGGACAGCGGAGTCACAACTTGCAAATATCTGCAGTATGTTTCGAGTCGTTATCTTGATACAATTTAAAATGTCCTGAGATTCCCAGCTTGCTCGCACTTACCTTTAAATTTCGCTTGAGAATGTCAAGATAGACATATTTATTCATTATACCATCAATAAAATGTAAGTTCTCGAGACCAGAGCTTGACATGCAGCTCCAGACAATTTGGTTATCCCCTCTATTTGTGACAGTAGGCCTTGCATTTTTAACATGCATTGTGCTGTATTTGATTTCCATCAAACTTTGTGCTTGTCATCCAATCCGAAAATGTTATATTTGCTTTCATCAACAAAAATTACGCTTTCCTAATATTATGTTGGCTGCCTTGCATACATTTTAACGAGTGCCAACCTAGCTTGTCTATTTGCTTTGCTGATGTAGGACTTTCTTTGAGGTACTCTGCCGCTCGCGATACTTATGTTTTCTTAAAATATTTGACAGTTTCAGGATTTACTGATTTTTCGAACCTACTTTTACATGACAAAAGTCATTTTTGCGGCACTAGTTCTTAGATTAATGTGTAGTCTTACAATCCACCTCTCTTCACATTCATTAAATATCCTTGGAATCCCTGATCTTTGCTTGTTTTCAACACTATTTGTTTTCTTGAACCTATCAATGATGTTAAAAACAGTAGACTTACTCAATTTCAAGATTTTTCCTATACAGCGAACTGGTTTCCCCTCTTTCCAATGACTTTTACGAGATTTCGCACACCAACCTATATATCTTTGTTTTACGCCATTTTTTTTATAAATAATTTTATCTGTTGAAAGTTTATGTTTAAACTTCTAGTCTAAAAAAAGTGGTGTGAAATTTAATTCTATTGATGGCACTGTATATTTGTTAAACTTCTCATTTCAAGAGTCCCAATACTTTTTTTGACTCCAGTGTGCCTTTGAAACATATTTGAAAAGCTAGATCAAATTATAATTCTATAATACTGATAAAATTTTCCTCATATACTGTACCCCAAATGTTGAAATATTTCTTAATTCCTTTTGTTTTTGTTTTAATGTGATAAATATTTTTTATAAATGGCTTTACAGTTATGCATGCCAAGTGTCCCAATACTTTTTTAAGTGGCTGTACATGATTAAATTCATTTTTTTTTCAATGTATCGAAATGAAATTTTTTCGGAATAATTTCGTTGAAATCGCATTAAACGATCTTATATTTATTCATTAATTAAACTGAATTTTTTAAATGAAAAAGCATAGTAAAATATCATTCTCAAAAATTAGGCCTTCCCAGGTGAGATTCGAACCCGCGAACTTTGGGTCAGAAGTTCAACGCGCGATACAGGGATACACAACGAACGATTTTCCTTTTTATTTATGCTATTGGACTATTTTTATGTTACTATTTATGCATTTTTTAATTTAGTTAATGTTTGAAGAAACTGTATTAACATCCAGTGCCATCCTCTACAAGTTTAAAAAATGTATTTGAACTTGAATGAATGAACAGAAAGTGTTTTATAAACGATTGAAAATTTGAACTAATAGTAGGAATTGTGAAAAAGAATATTGGAAGATGCTGATTTTGTAAAGGGAAGGGAAAATTTATAAAAGTAGAGAAAACCCGTGCAACGCCGGGCCATGCACTCACATCGTACGCTTACACACCCACACAGATGTGCTGGCATCATGAAGGAAGGAGGAAATTAACATGGGGATTAAGTTATACACTCGGCAAAAGCCCGTGCAACGCCGGGCCATGCAGCTAGTCATATTATTTTTCGTGGAATTGATTTTTTAATTTTAGTCGAGTTCATTGGTTCAAATCCTCTTTCTTTTAAAAACTGGGATGCAATGGGATTGGTGAACATTAAATCCTATGGGTTCTCTCACACTGTCGAATGGGATGCCTAGTTAAATGTCCCCCAATTAATATTGCACTTAGAAGCAACACTAAGGCTGTTGGTGATGGGCCATTTAATTTTGAACCAGTCAAGTGACGAAGAAAACATCTGAGCTCTGACTCCCTGTTTTACAAACTTCCAGCGTCTCAGAACGGGTGACTTCTGACTTGAACAAAAACAATGTACATCAGACCCTCGGCATGACGGATCTTAGTGACATGAAAACTATAATCAGATTCGAGTGAAACAAACAACCCCATCTATTAGTTTGCTACTATAACTATTCGTCATTAAGGATGTGATATCGTGGTTTAAAATAACGAAATATGTTACCATTACTCCTCGTGATGCTTCTAGGTACAATATTAATAAACAGTCGATACTTTTGTTCATTTAAATGCACACGTGTGTTGATTTTCATTTGAATTTTTAAAAAATGTTACTGCAATACAAAAATCATGATTTCTTTCGTTTGTTAATTTCATTAAAATCTCTTCCGGACCGTGAATTTCTACTAAATGAAATGTTCTTTCAGATAGGTTTTACAGATTTACTTCCATATTATGCTTAGGAGAGAGGGGTGCCAGTTCGGGTGTCGTCCTCGTCACTTGACCATGATTCAAAATTACGAGGTCGGTCCCCAAAAGCCCTTGTGTAGCTGAACAGTGCGACGTTAATATTCACTCACTCCATATTATGCTTATTTCATCATCATATTATTTTCTAATCAGTATAGCTTTTGATGAACTTAATAAAAATATGAAGATGAGCGAGAATTGCGAAATTTAGCTTCTCTCGATGCATAAATATGTATTTATAATTATTTTGAGAGTATATTATATGTATATAATATATATATGCACAGTTTTTATTAAATTATTCAGACATTTGTGATACATAGGAACAAACGTGTATATACCTTGATAAGTTACTGTATTTTGACCTTTTCAATTGCATATCACCTAGTTTTATCGAATTTGAAAAAAATTCGCGAAAAAACTTTGTGTCATCACTTTCACATATTTAATCTTTAACTAATGTGACACTCTAATTAGATAATCTTCATAATATCGGTTAAAATAATCATCGTATTTATTGAACATAATTGGAAAATGATACATAAATTTTGTTTACTAAGTAAGAGGCATTAATTTTATTTTTTCCTTCCGATTTTCTGGTTATGATTGCGATATTACATTTCTTTTTTCAGAGATACAAGACACTCATCTTCCAAACTATTTCTTAACGAAGATATTTTTACAAAAATACTATGTCTCTACATCTCATAAATGCGTTAAAAATGCTTTCCTCGGAGTAAAAAGACTCTTATTAGCTTAACTCTATTAATCAATTCTTTTGATATAGCTTTTATAATTTGATCCACAAGTATTGAATTGGAATTAGATTCATTAAAGAAGAAAGAGAAAGAAGTTTGTCAGTCTGCATTATCTCTTTCGTAAAATTAACGAAGAATGAAGGAAATTGTACTTCTATGGTATAGTGATGGTTATTTATTTGATTAAAAAAAATATAGAGCAGATATATATTTTGTGCATTATACTATTATTGAATTTTTGTCATGCTTCTAGTATTCGTCAGATTCATCATTTGTATGATTTTTCAATGGAAATAATGCGTATGCCCTATACATTCTACAAAGTAAGATGACCAAGTGGATAAATATATATATTTTTTATTTGGGTTCAGAAAAACTATTATGTGAATGTATTTGAATTCGAAAAAAGTGTTATTACCAAAAGCAATCGTCATTTCTTTTCATTTAAAATGTATCTTACTTTGAAGCAGGGCTAAAATGTTTCATTAAAAGTTACTCTCATCAGGGCTTTTGTTTCATTCAGAATATCGAGGAATACAGGTACCTGCTTTATTAAATATATTACTACCATCAATATAAATCTTCATGGCATTATTAGAGATACTGTTAGCGACTTTTAATGCTAATTGTCTTAGATGAATTGGGACAAAACCTTTCTTAAGGTCAGGAGATGTAAGATTATATTGAAAGGGGACTTTGGAAAACCCTCCGAATGATTCAAGAAACATTATATTGAATGGGGTTCTACATCGCCAGTAAATTCTGGAGCTCAACTGTATGTGAATAGGCTTGTTTTCTTTAATCTTTGTCTATTTCTCTTGTTATACGTACAAGTTTTGTTATGTTGATTGAAACTAGTGAGTTTATCATAGTATTTGACCACTCTGGTCTGTCTTCGATATAATTAAGGTTACAATTCTGTCTCAAAAAGAACAATTTCAGAAGGACAAATATGCTTCAACTCAGTAATGATACGGCTTGAAGCACTCTATTGTGGAATTACTGTAATTTCTTCTAGTTTGAGTTAGAGGTACAACACTAAATTGGAAAACTGTACACGATAATTGGCCGAATGAGCGCCAAATAAGTACTTCTAAGAGTGCCGTTAACATTTTACTTTGATATATCCTTTCTGTAGGAAGTCTGAAATCCATGAGTATTTTCTCGAATGTTGAAAATATATCATGATGTTTTAATATCAGTTTAATGCTGCCAAGCTCTGTCAAAAATCTTCGTGGGGTCAAGTAGGGTTGTCACAGTATGTTGGACAGGTTATATATTTTAAGTATTCCTAATGGTTTGGTTAAAATATAAGACTTGGTCTACAGTACTATGCCCCTTTTTAAAGCCAAATTGCTTGCAAGGCATTAGATTATTACTGTCCAGAAAATATTGGATTCTTCATAAGATAGTTTTTTCCATTAATTTGCATATTGTACAAGTTAGAACTCTAAATTAAATATCTTCAGGGGAGCAAGTTTTCTTACCTAGCCTTTCGAAAGAATTACCGTGACTTTTCCTTTGGGAAGGCAGCCGTCTTTAACAACAGATCCAAAACAAATTATGTCATTTTGCCTTTATTTCCCTACAGTACCAAGATTTAAACATTTGACCGCAGAGGTCATCAAGTCTGGAGGATTTGTTCATGTCTAAGAGGGTCAACGCGAGAAGTAATTCTCTCGAGGAAAAGGCTTTGGCTAACTCTGGATCTCCGAGGTCAGAAGTACGACACATAAAGGTGGCCTGCGGTAGCCTAGTGGTCAAGGTATAGAATCGTGGAAGACATGTTATGAGCTCTAGCCCAGTACCACTTAAAACCCGCCGTGTAGGGGAGCGATGCGTGTTAAATCTGTCGAGAGCTGAAACGTCCCGTTGGTGTGGTGTGGTAGTTAGGAGAGGGGGTGCCAGCTCAGGTGTCGTCCTCGTCACTTGACCATGGTTCAAAATTACGAGTTCCATCGCGAAAAGCCCTCGTGTAGCTGAACAGTGCGACGTTAATATTAATTTACTCACTCCATAGTAGGTGATAAAGTTGGAACATTATTAGCAAAATAGGGAACTTAGTATTTCACATTGCCTCTGGGGACGTGTGTCCTGGCCGTGTCAGGGACGTTGGAAAACTGTCCAACTTGATTTAAATCATCCAAGGTTGAACGGGTGACTCTTTGAATGTGAATCTCATTTAGCTTCTTTAAAGTTTCAAAATTTCTCACTCCACTGTCTTTTCCTTAACTTTATAAGAATGGTAAATGATCACTTGTCATGTTAATTCAATAGAGACCAAGAGTATTAAGGAAAAATACGTGCACTAGTTATCGCAATATCTAATGCCTCGGAAGTATTGTAACTGAAGGAAATGTGAGCATGTGGGTTCCGTCATAAGTTCTTCGTTGTCTATTATTTACAGGATGTTACTTCCCTTTTGTTGTAAGTATATTTTTTAGATGGTATGTTTTGATTTAAGTCACTTGGAGTGATAGTGTTTTAATCCATATAGAAATAATTTAAGGAAGTTGTTTTTGATTTGGAGGACGGTAAACATTTAGAGTATAGTGGTTTATTTCTCCAAAATATTTGTCTTTCGTAATGTCCACCTTTGAATGTTCTCTTCGCACTAAGGATGTAATCTCTTACTTTTAGAGCTGTAATTTTCTCTAATTTTGTTTCCTGTAAACAGTCACTTGAACTTTGTTGAAATCCGCAATTTCTAAGAGTTGGTCGAGTTTAATTCTAGTTTACCTAAATAATTAACCCATTAATATTTCAATGTAGAATTTTCAGTGTTCAAAGTTGTGGAGACTGTAATTAACTTGTCGGACTAGGTCCTCTTTCTGAACTTCGAATGCGTCCCTGATTAGTTTTCGGGACGGGCGATGCAGCATCTAAATCGAGAGTCAACGAATTCATATGGAGGAGAGAATGTACAGCTTCTGAGCCAAGGCCGGAGCACCAAATGGTAAAAGTCTGTCTGGGCTCCTATGCCTAATGATTTTAGCTTGGCAAAATGGAATGACCTTCACGTCTAGGGTGACCCTATCGGAGCAAATTCCCGGCGTATTTCGTCCATTCCGCTCAGGAACTCTGGATAACCGGCAAGACATTAGGAGACCAATAAAAAAGAGGTTAATGATAATAAAAGATATGAACCTAGATTTGGGAAAAAAATTAAATACTATTTAAAGAATTTTAACTATAAAATAATTAAAATACGAAATGATTTGTTTTATTAGTAAAAATTTAATTTGTTTCTAATTTTTGTCAATTTGAAATTGAAAAAAGATGAGATATATTTTTTAAGTGTCAAAACTCATGCATATATATTTACAATGATTATTAATTTGGAATGAAGTTTTAAATTTAACATACGAATAACCAAATTAAAAAGTGTACATTTTAGTATAACTCCCAAGAGTATTGGTTTTTAAAATTCTGTTGCAACTTGCATTTTAATCTTAAAATGCATTTAGTGGTAAAGTTTTATTTTATTACAAGTGTAATAACATCGTTTTGTACCGTTGATTTTGCTTCGCGTAATTAATTTAGCTTTTAGAGTAGCTTTAATTTTCTTGTCTCACTGTTCAGAAACTATTACTAAAATCTGAATTCGAAAGGTTACAACGAAGTGCTGATCTTCTATGCCGCTTCTAAGGTTATTTTCACATTACGTAATTGGGCTATCAAGTTTCCGACGTTGATTTTTATACTTATTCTTGGCAGGTTTTATTGTTTGGCGCTCCCCACATGCTTTTTAATTCTAAAATAACAGGATATCATGTATTATTAGTTTATTTGCATCACAGTAGATGAATTAAGAAAAAAGTAAATGTTACTTAATTCCTCTACTGTCTTATTATAGTAAATAATATGGTAGAGACTTAACACACGAAATCAATTCTCTATTTGAACATCTTGAAACCACATCTAAAGAGTTTCCTTGACCTGAATGATGCATGATCAGCAGGAATACTCCCTTTCCCTCAGCTTAAGAGTGGCCGCGGTAGTCTAGTGGTCAAGGTATCGGATCGTGGCTGGCGTGTCATGAGTTCGAGCCCAGTGCCACTAAAAGACCCGCCGTGCAGATGGGGCCGATGCACGTTAAATATGTCGAGGCTCAAACGACCTTCCGTAGATGTGGTGTGGAAGTTAGGAGACAGGGTGCAAGCTCCGGTGTCGTTTCGGCACTTGACCATGGTTCACAATTATGAAGTTCGTCGCCAAAAAGCCCTCGAATAACTGAATAGTGGGTCGTTAATATTCGCTCACTCCCCTAAGTCTCCTCCCCCCTCTCTCAAAAGGATTATCATCAGCTATACTCATAATTTATTCAATTCTAACTTAAAGTTCAGTCGCATAGATTGGATCATAGTAAATAGCAGCATTTGAGCAATCTTGTAGCTGATGTATCTTAGAGGTTTGGTATGAACTCCTGATGTGTCATGGAGTGAATTTTGTTTTGCGTCGCCTTCTGAAGCAACACGAGGGCAATTGGCGACAAGTCTTGTAATTTGGGAGCACAATCAGGTGACGGGAATGAATTCTGAGCTGGTACCACCCTCTCTTAACTTCCACACCTCGGAAACTGGAAGACTGCATCAGCTCCTCCACACGGTGGATATCGTGGAGTGGAAGTATGATCTTCAGCTCCGTTGTCGCATGAGCTTACATAACGTTTGTCATACTTTTTTTGAAATAAGAGTTCGCGTTGCTATCAAAATGTTGATAAATTCACTTACGACGTTGATCCAATAGATCTTGATCTCTCTCTCTCCACACACTCTCTCACTCCATACAAGGTATCTTGAAAAATATCTGACTTTTCTATTCATAAAATATTCGTATTGAGATACAGTGATCTTATTAATCTTTCCTTTGGGCGGTCACGTATTTTCTCCCATGATTCTATCATTGTCGGAAGCAGCAAAGAAAGCCTCTTTGCCTGGTTTAGCTTATATTTTGCGGGCTAATATTTACTTTCTTGATGTGTTCTCTGATCTGAAATATGTTCACTGGGTATCGAGCGAGCTTTACATGACTGAACATAAGTTTACTGTTGCTGAAGTTTTTCTGTTACTTTGTCAAAACAAAAATACGACGGTAGTTTTGTACTCTTTTCACTCATCTGCAGTACAGTAATCCTTACTAATAATATTATAAACGTGAAAGTTTGGATGTATGAATGTTTGTTATTCTTTCACGTAAAAACAACTGAATGGATTTTAATGAAACTTTACAATAATATAGCTTATACATCAGAATAACACATAGGCTATAATTTATAAAGATATTATGTGAAGTGTCCAAATATAACTATAAATGCCAAGTAAGAGTAGAAAAATTCTGCCATCTGCAAGCTATTCTGCGTGCGCTGTAAAAACCGTTAGTTATACGTTATAATCACGGATATACAAAAGGCTCGCGACAGCATATATCTATCTTTTGTGGCAAGCCATTATCGCCAAAATAGTGAACCATAAATGCAATAAAAATTGATAATTTATTTCAATGCACGTTTTTTTTTTAAATTATTATCAACCGATCACTATAAAATTACAGATACATGTATTCTTTTTTGGAAAAGGTTTTTGTGCAATCCTTTTGTTGTAGTTCCCCATCAGGCGCGCTATAACATATCAACTTCTGCATGTTCAATTCCATCGCCAAGTTGCTGACATGGTCGCCAAAAGATGCCAACTTGGCTCTATCGCCAACATTTCGTTGTTTCCATTGAATCGCCATTGTAATGTAAGGAATGGCGTTGCTTGCGAATATTACAAATTTAACATTAAATAAATGCAACAGAAAGTAATATTAACGTATTACACATCCAGATATAATTATGTTACACTGTTTAAGCGTTCATTTCACAAAATGTGTAACTATGTGTTACTTTTGCCGAGCACAGATAAGCTTAGGAAGGTATTTTCAAAAATCGACCCACAAGAGAGTTACGGGCGTTAAAAAATCGTTTTTTTTTTATCTGCTATAGACTTAAAATTTAACAAATATGTTTTTTTTTTTTTGTTCAGCTAAGATATGCAAAATGCCTTTTTGTTACATTTGCAATTCACGTAAAATTAACTCGTTAAAAACTTCTTTATTTTCAATCTGTATTGTTTAATTTTTCAATTCACCCATGCAAAGAATGGGCACATCAGCTAGTATGTAATAAATATCTCTTATCAGATTTTAATAGCATATAGAGTAACGTTTTTATATGCCAGTAAAAAGCATTTAAAAAAGTTTTAAACTATTGAAATTGTTCGTGTAAATCATAGGTTCTCAACGTGGGTGATAACGCCCCCTTGTGGGCGTTTGAGGCTTTCAGGGGAGGGGGCGTTGAGATGGCACGCAGGGACTTGGGCAGATTAACCTAAAATGACTAAAAAAACATGCTGATTATGTACTAACAAAAGTAAAGTTTAATACTGTTACATTGTGTTGATTGTATGTATTTAAATCATTCCTGTATTGCATGTACGAAAATTCACATATTTCGGTAGTACGGGAAGTGGATGAAAAACTTAAAAGATTGCATTACATTCAGACGTACATTAAATTGAATGATATAGTGCATTTTAATTTCTGTAGTGCACGTGTTGTCTTTGTCTGTGAGCAGTAGGAGACATGTTTCATCCACTGCATTTCATTGCGTATATTATCGAAGAAACATAACTAAATATGCTAACCAGGAATTAACATGATTCTTTAAGTTCTGAAACTGTCAATTTATATTTATTTTGAAAGCAATAGTTTATTATGAATTACTTCGTATCATTAAAAACCCCTGCCTCTCTTTTAACAGGTAATCTAAAAATCTTTTATTCCACTCTTTTAAATGAAGAAGAAATTCAGTAGCGTTTCAATTCCAACATATCCTACCTATGACTAAAATATATAATATTACACATTTAAATATATTTGAGGCAATAAATATTTCAGATTCGCAAGTAAAAAAATTTTGGCCTTAGAAAAAGAAAAAAAATTTAAAAAATATATTCTTTTAGTAATAGGATATTTTTAAAACTTAACTCTTGTTTTCACCATGTATTATGTGCTCTGTTATTTCTCTAGAGTAGGAGGGGCGGTATATAGAAATATTCACTATAAAAAGGGGCGGTATCGATATATTTATTAGAAAAGGGGGTGCCAGTTTAAAAAAGGTTGGGAACCTATTGTGTAAATCATAATGTGGCAATGAAAAGGAAGGTATTAATCAAGCATTTGGCTAGGTGAGAGTTTTATGAGAAAATTCTGTTCCAAGCAAAGCGTGATTATGTCCGATATTTCCGACATGAAAAGAGGCATGATAATTTGAGCTCGCCTCGTGTCTAGAACAGCCAACAGTATTTCAAAGACCACTGTGTCATGGTTATGACAGCCTACACAAACTGTTTGAAGGACACAGTTAAAGGATCATAGTAGTCGGGTATTGAAGAGGATAGTCGCCCCAAAAAATAAGATTACAGTGCCACAGATAACGCGTCCGAGATAAATACTCGCCTTCAGAACCCCATATCCATAAAAACTACTCAACAGGAGTTGCATATTGCGAACATTCGTGACAGAGTAGCTATTCCAAATATGTTAGTTTCTACGTGGTATACCAGGAAGAGACTACAGTGGTGCCAAGACCACTTAAACGGCACAACTGCAATAGAAACAAGCCATCTGATTCTAATGAATCCTAGTTTACGCTATTCCAGACCACCAGACGTGTGGCTGTCTGGCGAACACTGGCAGAAACATTTCGTATTGATTAACTGGTTCCGACCATGAAACATAGAGGAGGTCCTGTGATGGTGTGGGGTGCAATATATTCCTGTGGCTTGAGGCCTCTCGTTGTCTTGAAGAGGACGATCGCAGGTGAACATTATCGAAGCATTATCGCAGATCATCTTCACTCTATGCCTCAGAATCTTTTTCAGGGAAAAAGTCATGTGTTCCAAGATGACAACACCCCTGTTCAAAGTCTTGCTGTGTTCAAAAACATGGTTACATGAGCATGATGATGAAGTGAGGCATCTAACGGGGTGCCTCAAGTCACCTGATCTGAATATCATTGAGTGTTTGTGGGTTTATTTAGAGGACAATGTCCGTGATCGTTTTCCTCCTCCACATATATTATCTGAACTCCAGGTCTGCATGAGGAATGGATACGAATTCCAATAAACTGTGTTCAAGACTTTTATTTGGAAATCCCACGTCGAATGTAAGCTGTTATTCAGGTCAAAAATGACCCAACCCTTTACTAATAAAAAAAATTAGATTTTTTTCACATGTGTTACTATTACATTTGTATTGTATCTGTAGGTAGCATTATTCTTTGTTCATACATTAACATCTGTTTATAAATTGTTTCAGAATTAAAGTGACCTATGGCTAAATCATAATTTCTAAAGTTATAATGATACTTTCGTGATTCAATTAAATTAATGGCCGCATTATGCAGAGCAAATAATAGGAGTAAAACGTGTTAAATCTAGCGAAGCTGCAAATTTTTCACGTACCGTGATGTTTAAATTTGAAATTTTTAGATGACCTTTTGTTTTCCATCAGTTGATAGTCAATGTAAGCAATCGGATATGTTAGAGACACAAATTCTAACTAAAAAGGTGATTTTTTTCTATAAAAACCTTAACTACCACAATCTAATTTTCTGAGTTGCTAATACAATGCATGCAATAATACATTCCTGGTGTTGGTATCTACTATTTTCTTTAATTAATTTCATTTTTTCATTTGTAATATATTTAATATATGATGCAAAGATTAATATAATGTGTAATATAGGTTCTTGTATTTCAAAGTTAATTTTGATTTCAATACCAATTTTACACCCTTTTTGTAAAATTTCAGTTTTTATTAGCACTCCAAAGTAGAGCAAACTTACTTAAAGAAATCATGATGAAGAAAGGATTTTTCAGCCATAAATTCCTTGAATTTTTGTTATAAGTCTCTATCAAAATTTAGGTTTTCCTGTCAAAGAAAAGGCGAAGTATCGTAAAAGTATGCGACATATTATAATGACTTAAGTATATATTCTTTATTAAAATATTATAATATATGCACGATTAAGGGCATATATGCTTACGATTTAATATCAGCAGAAAGTTAGATCTTTTTTTTTTGTGCATTGCTAATATATCGAAAATATTTTTGTAAATGCAACGGATAATTATTCGAACAGTGGTCACCAATTATAATTCCTGAAAAACATTTCATGGTTAACAGATATATTTGGACATTTATATATTTATGGAGATTCAGTTCTAAAAATAAGAGTAAAAAGTATATTTTAAAGGTTACGGATTATAATTTTAATTTTAGATACTATTTTTAGAGAAATTTCTTTTGAATTTTGTGAGTTTTTAGTTACTTTTACAAGCGCATCTCGCGCGTGACATTTGAACGGGAGATTTGGCAACCATTGTAAACTGACAGCATAGTTCTTCAGTTTGTTGATATTTCTTTGTGTGTGTGTTGGAGTTTTTTTTTTCTTCTTTTTTTGTAACTTTCTTTTTCAGTGATACGGAAATGTAAATAGAGACCTAAAAATAAGTGGTAAAAAAGTTTTAGTGGTCCCACAATATGAAATTATATGCACTGCTGGCCATTAACACTGTTACATGAAATGGGATGATTTTAGGCGACGATTTTTGTAGCGTGGCCGGTGTTGGTTTTTACATGTAGAATTGCCGAGTGTTATCCATGGTTGTGTCTTTTGCCAAAGAATTAGAAAATAATTTAACGGAGTATAGTTAAAGAATGTTAGAAGAAATCATTACATGTATATATTACACGTAAACAGTATAGTATAAAGAGAAAATTGTTAAATTTGCAAGCAGTTTTGGAGCTTACAGGGGGGCGAAATTACTAGGAACAGTTGCACACCTGGCAGCTAAAATGGCCCTTACCCGGTTAGGAATGGAATTGAACTGTGCTGGGAGGAAAAAAATCGGCAATTCATTCCATGCTGATTCAAATCTGTGCCACACTTCATAAACCATATTTGCTGGAGAGGGGTAGAGGTTTTTCTCTCAGCAGCCCTAGACCAGATGCATTAATTGGCTGTCTGATCTGGAGACTGTACTGGCCAGAGCAACAATCGAATACCCTGTGTATCGAAGAAGGTCAGAACACGAATTACAGCATATGGCCTTGCATTTTCTGGTTGCTAAGAGGGTGTTTGGCAGGCCTCGACAATATGGAACATCCAATGGATGTAAAATGTCAGAAATGTACCGATATGCGTTCAGTTCTGTGGATTCGAGCTAGAAATGTGGATGTCGTTTTCTCTGTAATTGCTTAAACTATCACTCCAGGTGCATGGAGGCCCTTATGACGATTTTGAATTCTGGCAGACGAAGAATTTTCTTTTTGGAGCCCCAAGCATGTATGTGACCATCAGAGTCCTACGCGCAGAACCAGACCAAGTCTGAAAAGACGACAGTGTGCCACTCCTGTATTCAGTTTTCTTGTTCGGTGCGTTAGAGTCACCGTCTCTCACTTAACGCTGTATTTTCAACGAAGCTGAAGTAATAGTACCATGCTGATAGTTCACGCTGCTGCAAACGTCGTCGCACCCTGTAAGTGGATACTGGGCTTGCAGCAAACATGTCCATTTCCTGACTAATGGTACGTGATGTGGTTGTACGGTTCTGCAGGGCTGACCTCATAATATGTCTGTTATCTCAGTTGTTAGTTATGGGAGCGCGTGGAGATCCTGCATTCCATTCAGTATGACCCTCAGCAACCCATTTTGATTTCATGTTCGAATGACTCTTATTGGATTTCGACCAGTGTGACGAACGATATCATGGAACAATAAATAATCAACACTCTCAAAGGGCAATGACCTGGTCTCTATTGAAGTTCTTATACTTGCTGGTAAGCATTTCTTCTTATTATTCAAGGCATAACAGCGAACTCCTGCCTTACCAAGCGCTTTCCGAATGAGGAATCCAATACACGACTTTTCTTTGAAACAGTGTTTCAAATGTCATTTCTGCTTTCAGCATCGTCTAAATGCACTGAAATACTAATCATTTGCATATCCTAACCTCTTTTTCCTTCAATGTGATTTTAACTCTCGTCAGATCATTTCTTCCTGCTGTTGTGATTTTAATGGCCAGCAGTGTATTTTGTGGTCCACGAAGCTCTAAAGGTTGGCAACCGCTATGTAAGAAGTATTTGGTTGTTAGGTGAAATATCATCACACACACATTCTTATTCTACAAAAATATCACTTCGTAATGAGCTAACTTAATGAAATTCTTTTTCAAAAGTAGTGTAAAAAGAAATGTATTTTCACTATATTTTTTTGCTCTAGATTTTTATTTCTCCCCGTTATTGCATGATATAATTCTGTGATAATGCTGATAAACTTTCTGCTAACAAATAATGCGAATAAATATTTTTGTTCAGTTTTTAAGGAAACTGATATAAACTAAGCCATTTTATTCCTAAAGGTGTGTGGTTACCTCCCCCTTTAAGCAAGATATAATATTTTAGTTTTTATTTTCGCTGAAAAGAAATCTATTCAAGTACTTTCAGTGTTCAAAAGAAATTTAGCTTTACGCATGGCATCACACGAGACGTCACGATCAGAAATACCCTATGATTTACTTTTCCTTCGTTCTTGGGACTCGAGTAAAAGTTTCGGGATTGTCAGAATATAACGAAAAAGAAAGACTGCTCTAGCTGTGAAACTTTCGCCAAAAGAGATTATTGCATTCCTCTTTTAAAAGGTTGGATTATTGCGCTGCGTTGGTTTAAAATTTAATTCCGATCGTTGATGCCATGACACATTTAAGTGAAAGCAAAAATACTTTGAAAATGTTTCGGGGATGTGGGAGTTTGAATAGTAGATAGCTCGAGATTGTAAATTAGATTAAAAAAATATTGCGTCGCAGAAATAAACATAAACTCAGTTTATTATTTCTATTTTTTGTCGGGATTTTTTTTTCTTTGTTGGATAAAAATAACACTACACAATGCTCTGAATTTATTTTTTTTTTCTCTTTCAACTACTTGGAGACTGGAAAACGTTTATAAAGGAAATTGGATTATACCCATATCTAGATTAAGAGAATAGTTGAGTTTTTGTGTAACTATTATTTATGTTCTCATTTATTTTGTAGCTCGTTCATCTTTTCTATTCCTATCCAATAATATATAGATGTTCTAAAGTAGTTTAAACATTTAGAATTAGTTAATAATATAATATTTTTTTAAGTAATTTAACCAAGATCACTTGATGTTGTTCCATTTGAATAATGCCGTACGTAGGGAACACACACACACACACGGGGTGATTTTGGCGAAGTATTGTGTAGCGTGGCCGGTGTTGGTTTTTTACATATAGATTTGCCGACGGGTATTTATGTTGATTGTGTTTTGATAGAAAACTTCTTCAGGTTAGTTTCATTCTTCTTTTATTTATAATCACCAATATATAAAGTGCAATATCATTTAGAATAACTTATGGACGCTAACACACATATAAAGCAGAAACACGTTGTTAACAAACAGACAAAGCACAAAGAGAAAGAGCAACCGACTGCTCTGAGCTTTATACTGGTGGAGAAGGTCGTACGATTCCTTTGTAACAGGAGTCGTGATTGGTTGCAAATGCGCGACCAATTAGATTGCGATTAAGATTATAACTGTCTCGTACCAAAGAATTAGAAAATAATTTAACGGAGTAGAGTTAAAGAATGCTAGAAGAAATCATTATATATATATATAGGGTGCCCCTAATACCGCGAATAAACTTGGAGGAGAGTTAGAGATAATCCTGAGAAGCCATAATTACATCAAAAAGCATGGCGGAAACGTAACCCTAACGAGATAAAGAGTCACAAAGACAGCAAGGCCACAATACAGAATGTAGTGTAAAACGCTTTATTACAAAAATAAGAAACAATAATAAATTAAAAGTATAACGTTAAAGTATTACAGGAGGTATTTGAAATTACTACCATTGGCATGCATGTACGCATGCAACATGGATTGGCGGATATGTTCGAAAACATTGGGTGTTTCACGGATCGTCGCAAGAGCTATGTATATTCGTGTCACCAGGTCCATTTTAGAATTGACGGGCGTGTCGTCAATCGTAACTCTGAAAGATCCATGTTCCGCTAGGTTCTGATGCACCCAAGCGAACATTTGATGATTTCGTTGGATATATTTCCACATACAACTGAACAGCAACACGTCCATTTGCGTTGTCTAGGCCATAAATAAAGTGGATATCCGCCAACTCGGTGTCCGTATAACGATTCATATTCGTGTAACGATTCATGCCTGAAATGACGAAACCACTTGAACCCACCATGCGATTTCACGTATAGCGCCACCTATTGCTTTCCGCCCATACGTTCCTATATAATTATGGCTTCTCACAATGTTCTTTATCTCCCCTCCAAGTTTGTACACGGCATTCAGAGATACCCTGTTATATATTGCTTTTAGCTCATTCTGTTTCTATGTTTCGTTTGCACAATTTTTGCGATTACTTTTTTACAAATTGGAAGGTTGCTGATTTGCACTATTTATAAGAAAGAGGAAGATTTGTTGTTCACGTAATCACTCTAAATTGCTGTTGAGCCGCAAGTTCTTTCGTGATGTTAGTGGAAGAGGAAAAGAGGTGGAAGACCCTTGACCACCTCCAGGGTATTCCTCAATATTGTGTTGGAACCAAACCAAATCGTACTGTTTCCTGTATGGTGCTCAATGCTACGGCTTACGACAGGCATACATCTAATCGTTTACCATGATAAATTTCGTTTCCTTCGAGCTATCACTGCCGATCAGCTGGCATTAGCAACAACTACAGCACCTGACAAAAATAGCTCTGAAATCTGTCATACATTAGATATCTGTCAGTGTATTATTGAGTGTGGTGAGCTCGACTCACATTCAAATTGTATGTTATAAATTCATCGTGTTGCTGGTGGCGTATGCGTAAGGTTTGTAATAAGGTGGTAGTCGTGTGGAGCAGTGATACCCAACCTTTTTACTGCCGTAGATCGGTCAACATTGGATAATTTTACCATAGCCTTTTGGGGAGGGGGGACGTTGATTGTTTATAGTTTAAATTGTTTTGATTTAATAACTTTAATTCTATTTAAACAAGCCTTCAGTATAAAATACAATCGCACAAAAATGAGCATAAATAGATTTAACATGGAATATAAAGACATTTTCATAAAAGGTCGCACACACTTGAGAGAAATACACCACAGTTAATAAAATGAAAATATTTAATGTTCCTTGTGTGGCCTGGTGCTGTTTGATCCGTGGACCAGGGGTTGGGGACCACTTGTGTAGAGAATAAACAAATTTATGTGGTCAAAAATTGTAGTCGTAGTTTACAACGTTTACAGATAGACTCTTAAAAAATGTTTATAAAATCATTTTTAGTTTTATAATTAAGTCGACTTGTCTATATTTCTGAGTGTTAGCACATACCAGATGAGTGGAAGTTATGTTTTTAAAAATGATGTATTTCATAATTAATTTAGTTATATAGGTTTTTCTTATACTTATATTGATTAATGTAAGCTCGTTTAAAAGTATCAACTTAGCTAATAGAGTTTCAAATATAAATCTTGTGAAATGCTCTTTTTATCTTCTGCAATATCAAATCATTTTTGTTTTCTTCAAAATTTGATATGTAAGGATTTTCTAACTAATATTAAATTCTTAGTATCATCACTTTTTTATTATCTTCATATTTACTGAATTTGATATGCATTTTTGTTGTTCATTTTATTTGAGAATAAAATGAACAATAGATCATTTGTTTTCCATAGACACTCTCTGTTGTCTCTGAATACCGTTTTGAGTATTTCATTTAATTTTGAACATGAACCGGACATCGACACTGCCTGATATTTGGCATCTTTAGGACAGCAAATTGCTTTGTAGTTAATTACCAAAAGCTCCATCCTTACATATAATATTCACAGTATCTTCGCATCCCTCTGTGTTTCGGTATCCAATTAATTTCTAAACGTCCATGCTTTAAACGTCACCAAAGCGTCGCGAGGCTTATGATACTCCACATCGAGTGCTGTTGTCAGTGGTTTTAGGAACACTCATCTTCAGGTTGACATCATTGAGGGAGAAGTGAGAGATACTAGATTGTGGACCATGGTCAAGGACAGGGATTTGGTGTCTGGTTTGGTGGCTATTCTCCGCGGATGAGTGTCGATCGGCTGTTTAGCAAAGCCTGAAGTGTTGTCTAGAATAAGGCTTGTCCCATGTAAGGTTGTGGCTGAGTTATTAGCCTTAGGTAATATTATGACATACATTTCGATTAGCTGTCCGTTAAAGCAGTTGGCGTGTTGACAGTCTTGAGGCATCGCTTGTGCCTTTATTAAAAACAATGCATGCATTCAATGAAATAGAGGAAAATGAATATTTGTGGAATGGATTGTAAGTGTACTTACTGGCTTTCAATGCGTATTACTATTATAATATAAACGTGGAATAATGTATTAGGCAATTGTGATTATTAATGTAGCAAGTGTAGCATAATATAATGCAATAATTTTCTAAACATTTATTTGTTTTCGGCGCATTTTTATTTAAATAATAAAATAGTTAAAACCTTAACATATTATAAGAAAAGTACGAGCTTGTAAAATTAACAATTTTTTTCATTAAAAAAAAGCATGTATTAGAAAATTGGAGAAGTTACAATCTCATGACATACTAAAGTTAAAAGGAAAGTTGAAAAGCAAATTCTTGGGTGTTCTAATGTATAATACATAATATTATAAGTTATTAAAATAAGAAGAGTTTACTGGACACGTATGTGTGTGATATCTCACTAATACTCAAAGTGAAGAGAATTTTCATTTTGGGTCAATTATCCTCAGATGTAATGGACGGATTATAATGAAATTATGTACGTACACACATAGGTTGATTTAGTAATCCTTTAGTGGCCGCGGCAGCCAAGTGGACATGATTGCAAACTCGTGGCCGGTGTTTCGGGTTCGAGTCCTAGTGGTACCGAAAACACGTCGTGTAGAGGGTCGACTGATGCATTTTAAATCTGTGGAGGTTCCAAATCTTTCTGGTATTGCTGTACAGAGGTTTGGAGAGGGGAGGGCCAACTCGAGTGTCACTCTTTTCTCTTGATTATAGTTCAGAATTACGAGATTTGTCACCAATAGCTCCAGTGTTGCTTCTGAGAGCAACGTTAATTAAATTGAACCCAAATCAAACCCCCTTCAAGAAAAGCATTTAACAATTTTAATGATACATACACATTATAGTGTTTACAGTTCATGATCATAAAAGAGCCCAAATGACGCGCTGTATAATAGACAAAAAATAGAGCTTAGGGCCCCTTTTTACAGTTGTGCAACTTTCACAAAATGAATTCTTGCTGAAATTGAGATAGTTTGAGTTTCATGTGGCAATTGATTCTTCTTCACCATAAACGTTATTTTCAGGTTCTGGATGATTCTGGGTGGTGGAAGGTGGTTTGCGCAATTACTCGTCGGAGAGCATTCCAAATATGCTCTGTAAGATTAAAGTTTGGACATCTGACTGACCACTCTGTTAGGAAAGTATCCTCACTGTCCGGAAATGCATAGATTGACTCTATATGCTCAATCATTCGCATCTATAAATATGAAATTCAGCTCAGTTGCACCCCTGAAATAGACGAATATAGGGCTACAAGATTTCATCTCAATCATAGACGTCTAATCATGGAGGTCTATTTGTTCGTACAACATAATTCCTATCCAAATCTTCAAACCTCTTTTGCCTTGCCTAGTCTTTTTTCCTGTATTGAAGGATATGTAGAAGGTCCCTTGTACCTTTTAGTCATCTTGCATTGACAATCAATGGTTAGGCTTATGTAAAGGCTGAATCTAGGCGTAACTAAATATCCTACTTGTCCCTGTTCTTAAGTCTATGCACTCAACATCATACTAAACCGAGTGTTTAGTGCACATAAATCAGCGGGACTCAAACAGGAAATTCTTCTGAAAAACAAACAAATCTTACGTAACCTTTTGGAAAAAATAAGCTTTGAAACTTCTGTTCTTATAGCCTTATGAAATTCACCCGACTACTGGAAAACTATTGAATTCCTTTTACATTTCGCTGTAATAGGCAAATATCGATCTTCATTTGTCACTTCGAAGCACTTGGACGACTATTCCTAGGTCTTCTCTCTGTGAATTTAACCTCATTGAACTGTATCCATAAATCGCATACGAGAGTGAGTGAAATGTTAATAAATTAAGCCAATGATTTATAAATAATTTAAGAATAATTATTATTAGTTTTTCATAACTGTGGAATAAATTTGATAAAAATAGGTGTTGTAAAGTTCTTAATGCTTATTTTAAGTTAGATAATTTATGTTTTGAAAAGGCTTAACTCACATAGCGCTTATCAAAAGTCTTTTTTTTAAAAAATAAATTTGAAGACATGTTTTTTTGCTCGTTTGAAAAATAAAAAAGGTACACACACAGTTTATTGAAGAATATGCTTAAATATTCTGTTCCTAGGGTCTATTTAGTACAGTTTTTATGTTTCATAATTACTTGTTTGCTGATGTATTTATTTTCATAAGGGTTCTGTACTATTTTTAAGCCTCTGTTGCTAAAGTAAAGCAATTGGTGGATGAAACTTGCATCTTCAAAAATGGCTTTGTAAATTTACTTATAATCAGCGTGGTAAATTAGCGCTTACTTTTATCGCGTGAAGTTCAATTAAAAAGAAAAGAAGAAAGCTTCTCGCAAATTAGCTTTTAAGAAGGTGAGTGCTATTTTAGAGGGGCTTTGTCAGGCAAGTGTTAAAACAATTTGAGTAATTAAGAAGCCCTTAAGCCCATGAGGGATTTTTGCTCTGCAACCTTTGATGAGCAACCTTCTCCGTGGAATTTTTAATAAGTTAATTTTCGGCCTTGAGAAAGCTGTGAAAGTGCTTTTAGCTAATTTGGCAGGCAATAAACAAACCAGAGTTGATGTTTTTTTAGCTACATAACCAAGAAAAAATGTTTTGTTATGAGTTAATATTATTATTTAGAGGCTTGCAAACATCTTTAGCATTCTTTATTTTAGAAACATGTTTAAATGAGTAATTTTCCTTAAAATTTGACCTGATCCATTAGTAGTCTAGCTTCAAAGTTTATCCATGCATAAAAAAATATGGTAATGATATGATTAGACATAGTACAGCTTCTGTGAATTAATTTATAAAAATGAAATTACGAATGAGTCAATATATGCATCGTTTATTATGTTTGCTGTAATCTAATAAGCGCGTTGAAATATGAATTGTCATTTGATATTTTCATGACATCTTGTCGCAAAAACCAGATTATGTATGCATTTGTGTGATGGAGCGAGTTCACACATAACTTTTTTATTTCATGTATTTTATATTTATTGTGTTTTTATTTTTAATGTAATAATTTTACATGTTGTAAATAATTACCTTAGAAGTGTATACGTCGCTGTGGCTAAATCACAAACTCTTGATGTTACCGAATATTTTTTGAAACTAGAGTTCTAAATTATCCTATCTTGAAAACAAAATGTAAAAAATTGTACTTATAGAACTTGGTTATACTCGGAAATTTTCTGTTGGTATTCTGGAACTAGACACTTTTTTTTTTTTGTCTTCTGAATGTCACATTTCAAATATTCCCTTGTTTTGTGTTTCGGAAATTCTGATTTAATGTTTCAATTTGTTCACTTTAGTCTGTTTTTAATTTTTTTAATACTTATTTTTATAAAAAAAATGTTAAGTGGGCAGAAGATTCTTTAATTACATTTCCAGTAACGCGATCGTCGTATTCCATCGCAAAAGTATATTTAAATCGTTTTTCATGCCTTTTATGAAGAACAGATCTTAAAAGTTTTGTTATATATTAAAAAAGTTTCATTAATTGTATTATTGTGATTTTTAAAAATATTTTTATTAAAATATTTTATAGTTTCATTTGAAAACTTCTATATAATTATTTTTTTTTAAATCAGTTAAACATTTTTTTCGTAAAAGTTAAACCATTTTCATTTAAATAACGATTAAAAAACTCTTTCAATTCAAAAACTATAAGTTTTTTTTTTTTTAGCTTGCAAAAAAAATTTCATTAATTGCTATAAACTGCAAAAATTAAAATAAAGAAAATGAAAGCATATAATATTGCTGAAAATTTAATCAGCCCTACAATTAATAGCAATTTAGCCCTAGAATTAATAAAAATACAACACCGTCTTACCTATTAAAAATAGCTATATCAAGCTGTTTTATTTAATGATTTCTTTTAATAATTACGCGCGCGTTTCATGTTAAAAGAATTTTTCCAAGCAACAAACAAAAAATAATCAGAAAAATGTAAAGTTTGCAAATAACATAGAACCAAGTGGTTATGATATATAATTGTATTTAATTGATTCATTTCTTTTTTGAACAAAACAACAGGCAACAATAAATTTGCGTACAGTGTTAATAAGTATTGTATTACTTTGATATGAAAAGTGATCTGTGTGTGGTGCGACAATTTATTAAAAGCTCAAACTATAACCCTTTGGTAATTAATAATAATTATTGCCTTAAATTATATTATAGTTGTAATACTATAATTCTATATAGTAATAATTTATAGTTGTGAATTAATTATATTGTTGTTTTTCGAAATTGTTTAACTAATTAATAAAGATATTCCTATTTATATTGAAAAAAATGCAAATGAAATACTTCTGCAATCAACTTACTTGGTACGCTGAAAATATCCAGGAAATCTGCAGACTCCGGCTTTATTTTAGACACTATTACAATTTGTTTTTACTGAAGAAGGGACTGACAAAAACAACAATTCCATCATACTGTTTGGATCTAACAAAAAGTTGTCATTTTTATAACCAATTACATTGTATTTAATTATATGTTACTCATAGGATATCATTATATTTATCTTTCATTTCCGATTCATGCTCTCCTTGAGAAATGATTTGCATAACTAGCCCTCACGTGTGTGGTATCAACTGGTTTTTGAATGACTTTTATTTTGCTTCCAGGACGAAGGGGCCAAAGATTGTTACGAAGCCAGACTCATTGTAAGAGGAGTGGATGGAAGTGATTCGAGAAAATATACTCTCAACGTCGAAAACGAAAGAGGGAGTGAGGCGTTTGCTGTAGCTTTAGAAGTCAGAGGTGAGGAATAATAGTGATACTAGTTATAGAGTAAAATTTGTGAGAATTATACTAGTAATAATTCCTCAAGAGATGTATAGTAGCAAATTGTTTGTCATGATATAATATTGATTATAAAAGTGTGTTATGGTTTTAACTAACTCATCCTCAGTGCATGTTTGTATTTTTTATGTTCTAATGTTTTTTTATGTCCATTGAGATGAAAATGTTGCAATCATTTTTGTAATGTGGAAACAGGTGTTGTTTTCTAAGAAATAACTATTGCATGAGTGAAGATATATTTATCTTTTTAACTACGTTTTCCGGTGGAAAAAAAATCTTTTTATGAATGAAGAAAGTTCTACTTTTCGTGTTTTACACGTTGTTTTTTTTTAAATTTGGAATTATTTCTGAATGATTTTGGTTTTATATTTTAAAAATTGTATTTTTATATTAAAATTTTTTTGAGTAATTTGTTATGTCATTATGTTGATAATTTATTTCAGTCCCATTCAAAGCATCAAATTCAACATCTAGGTGCTTAAAGTGGAGAATCAATAAACTATACACATTATAGAGACGGTTTCGTTTTAATATTAATAAACTTTTTAATGCTAAATACAGTTATTAAAATTTTTAACCAAAAGTAAATCTACATTTTCAATTTAAAAATAATTAATTAAAATAGATATTGTCTCAAAACCAGATAACTGCTTTTGTGCATAGTTTTTTTTAAAGGGGGAAAAACAGCTATGGAAAGAAATATACACCCTTATTGTGTTGTTGTTCTTAATGCCATCTGATCTCAATTTCTTCAGTTCGAGGCCCTCGAATTTTTTTTCAAGCGTACAATTTTGACCTTTTACTCTTAATGTAGTATACGCATGTAATATTTTATTTTTTGTCAAAATTCATTCATTCTCTATTATTTTCCGTAAACTAATTGAATAATCGTTGATAATAATAAATTTGAATATTTGAAAATAATTATTACGTACAAGGAAGGAAGTCATAATTTCCAATGCGTTATACAAAGTTTACATTGTAGACCATTGCATAGATGGGCAATATTAATGTAAACCATTGCCATATATGTGCAATATATATGTAAATCATTGCCATATATGGGCAATATATGTGCAAACCATTGCCATATATGGGCAATACATATGTAAACCATTGCCATATATTCAAGTTCCACTTGAATTGTAAACGTCATTCTAGTTTATTAGAATATCATTGATAAAATATCTGCGTGGGGGTTTAAATATAAGTTTCTGAGCAAATGACATCATTAAAATCTATGGAAGAAAGACTTAGTTCTTTAAAACTATTAAACGTAGGATATATCTTGTGATTATGTAGTTGGAAAATGAGCTAGTGTTTTTTGTATTGACTTCTTTAACCTGTTACATTATTTTAAATAAGCTCGCCATAAAAGTTACATGATGAATGTTGAAATTAATGATAATATTTAATATTCGCGCCATGAATCGAAAATGGTTCATCGTTTATTTCAAAACCAACCTATATGCTTTCCAGATCAAAAATTTGAAACCCAATGGAATTCTTATTCAAATATTTACTTCTTCGAATGACTTTCTTTTCTTTTTTTTTATTTTCTTGAGAGAAAAGAAACGATCTACAAACAAAACTATATAGAAGACGATTTAAGTCTTCTTCAGAATTTTGAAATTTATCAGTTATACGGCGTCAGTTGTCTTCAAAATCCTCCCCCAAGCTGCTACGTGGAAAAGAAATTTTCGTGTGACAGTAGACACTGTAAGTCTATTGCTTTCTTCCATATAACCTTCCCTCTCCCCGAAGCTACCGATTCAAACTCTCTTGCTCTGACACAGCCTTGTGCTTTTTGGACGGCTGCATTTGACGTAAGTTAACTTATTTTTTGTGTCTTTCTTTTTTTCTTCTCCATCTCTCTCTCTTTTGCTATTCTAGTTTCAAAATGGAAATTTTCATTTCTGTCTCCGAAAAAGGTCGAAAAATTTTGTAGCAAGTAGAATTCTGCTAACTTGAGGGGAAAAAATACTCTTATTTCTGGTTTTTCTCTTGTTAAGCGCAGTACGAATGGAACCGTGACTTTTGCATTGATTAAATTTGGTTTTTTTCCTTCCTTCGTTCTCACTTCTATTCCAAATCCTTTTGAATGTCCTAAGGTAAAATGAGAGAGAGAGAAAAGTTAAGTGTAAGTTACCAGGGCGAAACGAGAATATGGCAAGTGTTACAAATTCTGTATGATGGATCAGCTTGTATGAATAAAAGAAATCTAGAAAGGGAGCATTTTGTAAAATTCGAAACATAAAATATTTTATTTCAGTTTATAAGTATTATATTTTTATACTTGAATTGTATTATTTTTTGTTGTGTATAATTTTTAATATGTATTACATTGCAAGAATGTAGTATTGTAATTTTTAAAGAACGTCTATCCTTGTATTTTCCTCAAAAGATTTCTTTGTGGATAAATTCTAACGGAAAATTTCGTCCATTCGTGAAGTGAAAGCTGATAATATACTTTTTTTACACGTTTAGTATTTATTGTATACATTTTTTTAGTATTTATTGTACAATATATTTTCCGTCGTTGCTTATGGTTTCTTTGTCAGCGTGATTTGTAGAAACGGTTTTTGACAATAGTTATGCCCATAGAATTTTTGAAAGTTAGTGCTCCGTTGACCTTTGTTTAATTTCTAAAATTTTTCCCTTAAAAAATATTGGAAGCGAGGAACAAATAATTAGCGGACGGTTCTATATATAGGTCTGGTGAATATGGTATATGAGGTACAATTTCCCAACCTATGATTCTCTGGTGAGTCACCAAAGCACCATGCAGTTTGTCATTATTATGATTCAATATGATGTGCTTTTCATTAAACATCACCATCCTCTTTTCTTTAATAGTTTTATTTAAATAATCTATTTTCTGGCAATATCTCTTCTAGTTGAGCTTATCGTTAGGTTTCAAAACCTCGTAATGTATTGGTCCTTGGAGGTCCTACCATGCAATGCAGTATTTTCCTACTCAGAATAACACTCGATTGTTAAAGACATTGTCCTGGATAATAAGATTTCCTTTTTTTAATGCGTATTCCACTTTTCATCTAGCTCAAAAAGGGTTCGTTTGTGTGTCGAGCATGTAGATTATCTCATTTAACTCATGAGAAAACCTATCTAGCATATTTAAAGACCAGTCTTAGCTTTTTTTAATCCAATCAGAAGTGATTTGTTCAGCTGAATTAAGCTTTTCCATAATATTAGATGCTATTAAACTAAATGTAGTTTTATTATAACTTTTTTATATAATTTTAGAAAAATTAGTTATTGATTTATGATGGAAGTTAGGGAGGTTCAGTTAATGTTTCTCTCCAATTACGTATTATTTTGTTAAGATTATCTAAAAATCAGTGCGAAAAATAGGCAAAGTTTAAAGTATTTTTAAAGTTGTTCCTTTATTTTAAGCTATTAATTGTGACTTTTTTTTATATCAAGTGTATTTTTTTCGTAAGAATTTTGATTTCGAATGCACTGCGATTTGATTAGTTTCGTTAAAAATTTTAGTTCTTTTGCTGTTGAAGAATAGTTCTCTATCTAACTTGTGTTTTCTTTTTTACACTATATTTCCACTGAATTTCTTTTAAATAAAATGCGTTTTACTGTCTAGTGTATTTAGGATCTAAGTATTAAAACATTTCGTCAGTTTATGCCGTAGTTTGTTTTTAAAGTTCCATAATCAACACTTCGGAAATTTAAATTTATTGTGAATGATTTCTAATTAAGAGCATGAATCTAATTTATCTTACTTTCTGAAGCAGTTTATAATAACCTATAAAAGAACTATATAAATGACTTCCTAATCCTAGAGTAGAACTAAATCACTTTTATAACCGCGAGTTTTATTGGTCACGTCTAACTATCTGCTTCTCTGTTTTATTTACTCATAAATTAACTTTTAATCTAGAATCACGTATTTCATTTTGACATACCTAAATAATGATTTCTCTGGTCATCCTGCAGTATACTTCGTAAAGTACTAAATTGAAACTGAATGTGTTACATATTTTAAAAAGGAGAAGGCACAGACAAGCTTTTGACCTTTCCTAATTTGCGAGGAAGGAAAATGTCACCAACAGTTTTATATGGTACATTAAAAAATTAATTAATGAATATTAACACGTGTAAACGTTTTTTCTTTCTTTTTTAAAAATACTTTCTTATCTTGAAATGTGAGTTTTTTAAAATTCTCCTCTCCCTCCAATTAATGGCTTTTTAATGAAAAGTTTGTCGAAAAATACATTTTATAACTATTGTTTGTTTTAATTAAGTTATTAACTATTCAACGTGTCCAAGGTTTCTGACTGAATGCCTAGCGTGTTTTTAGTGAAATTTAATTATAACAAACTAAACAGTTTTGTAGTAAATATATTATTATACTGTAGTTCTTTTCTTAATAAGGTATAGGTAGTCATAATTAAAATTATTTTTAATGGAAAATTAATAGAATCTTTTTATATTATACATTAACAGATTCCCATGTTAAAACTCTAATCAAATTTTGAGTGATACCTTTGTGTTATTATTAGCAGATTTTGTTAATTAATTCTAGGTTTAAGAAAATATTATTTATATTTTTAAAAAATGCTTCTTTCTCCCATTAATTTTAATGAATTCTTCAATGAAGTTAAATTAATTATTATCTCTTGTCACAATACACTTTTACGCCTTGGCAATATTTCTCTTAGGGTATTTTTTAAAATTTCTAATTAATAAATAGGCGGTTAAAATGTAAATTAAAATTATAGAAAGTTACATTAATTACAAGGAGTTGCTAGCAAAAATAATTTTTAAGCCTGCATGTTAAATATTTTGTTTTCTTATTATATGCCATTTGAACCTAAATTTCCCCTTAAACTTTCGCAGTAATATTTTTTCACATACTTATAATAGAAGTCTTATTTTCCCTCCAATAATTATTTCTAAAATGGAATTTTTAAAAAGTCTTATAAATATCCAATTAGCTTTAATTCAGCCGTGTCTATGTTCAGTGCTTTATCAAGGATATTGTAATTTAAAATTCATCCTAAGATTTTAAAGATTAATTTTATTTTTATATTTAAATGATTTTTCAGATTCCTCCTCTTTTACGATGTTAACTAACAGAAGTATATCTCCATCCTTTCACACATGAAAAATAAGTACTCGGTTAAACTTACTTTGTTTTGTATTAATTATTTTTTTTCAAGATTGCAAGTAGCAGCATTATCTATCCGCTTCTCTCTTTTCATCTTCTATAGTGACCAGTTGCAATTTGTTTATATGTTAATTTTTAGTTTAAAATTAAGTTTTTCTCATTCTTTTTTGTTTAAATTCTTAAGTTAAAAACATTTTTTTTTTGTTGTTGAAAAAACTACCATTGCATGAATGAGTTTATCAGATTTTGTTCGTCTTTTAAGAGATGTCACCATTTAAGAATCAAATTGAATTTTTTTTTAGTTTTTCGTTTCTTTAGACTAAAAGCTATATAACAGTATTTCTTTGATATTATATGTTGCTAATATATACTTCATTGACCTTATACTTGCTTAAAAATTTGCCCTATTTAAAACTTTCTTGCCCTTCCAAAAAATAGCGTTTTTGTTAAAATTGAGCTACTAATGCAAAAATAGTGCGACGTACTTGAAATAATACGGGAATCGTTGACGTGCTGCATTCTCTCCCGTACCATGGGCCTATCCGGGTATGCTATTTATGTACGCACCACCCTATTTGAGATTCAATATCAAAGAAATTCGAAAATGACTGTGACGGCATATTTACATACTCATAAATGTAATATCTTTTGAAAGTCGTAGAGAGATATGAATTCGGAATAGCTCTCCCTCGGAGCGTCTTTCTCCACAGATAAAGCTTAGGTTTTATTGCGAACTTGAGACTTGGTATTACAGGTAACGCCACATCCAATCCGCTATTTTTATATCCTTTATCGGTTTACCCCCGAAGGGATGAGAATACATCACCGGGGATTGAGAAAGGGTGTAGGTGGGAAGATGGAGAGCAATCCGGAATGCGATAGTTGTAGAATTTGAAGGATACTTTGAGGTTGGAGGGCAATTCGAAAAATTTCTTTTCATCGTAATCACCATATAACACGAGATTTTAGATTTCAATCAAACTCTGTGTTTGTGTGAAAAACTAATATCCTTAAAAAACAAATTTGTGTTGTAATTTTGCCCGCTGGGTGGCGTGGTTGGTTTGTCGCTGGCCTTCTGCACTCAGGATTGCGAGTTCGATCCTGGCCCATGTCGGTGGATTTTCATGATACAGAAAGTCAACAGCTGCCATGTCGTATGATTATACGGCATGTAAAAGATCCCTAGAGTGTCTATTTGGCTTAGGTGCTCTTGGCAAAATTTAAAAAATCCTAGTACAGATTCACATCGTCAGAACCCAGGTGCTCACTCTAGGGAGAAAACTGGGCGTCAAAATTGCCGGCGGCGATTGGTCTCCGCCTGTATGATGCCTCACTGAATAGACATACCAGCTTCCGGGGAATGCACTAGGTTTGCAATGGAAAAACTCCAATCCGCAGCCCATTAGAAATAAAAAAAATGTCTTGTAATTTTTGTAAGTCTTCCTTTCTCAATACTTTAAAATGAGAGGTGTTAAATATGTGACAAAAGTTTGAGAATAGAGCAATAAAGGTCTCATGATTAAAGTGGTGTCAGTTTGGAAATGTCTAAAAAAGACGTGTTAAGCTATCGGCAGACGAGAAAGTTAAAATATTTAGAAATAGTTGGTAAAAAATAAAACTGTAGAATCAATTCGCCCAGAAGTAATAAGTTCTTTTGCACAAAATGAATAATTATTTGTACGAAAGTTTAAAATGATAAAACTGAAAGTCAGAGAATCAATGTTGTGACATTTAAAAAAAATAATGGCGACCTTCTTAATAAAATTAGAAAGTTATAATTTTTGTTTTCTGCCCTCATTTTTTGTCTTGTGTATTAAGCATATTGTATGAATGCTTTTTGTTTCGTTTAAAAAAAAATTATATCGTACCAGTTCTGAGAAAATGTTTGTACATAATTTCGTTTTCGAATATTTCATCATCATCATATATCTGGCAAGACAGCCCCCTGTGGGCCAGTACCTTCCTTTGAAGTTTCCTCCAAAGTGGCCTCTCATTCACCTTCGTTCTCCAAATCATCTCACTTATAATCTTAAAAGTCGGATTCCTCTGAGTCCATCCATCTCAGTCTTGGTCTTTCATGCTTCCGAATCCCAGTGACTTTGACTTGTAGTATCTTTTTAACAATATAATTATCTGGCATTCGAATAATATGGGCCAACGAATTCATTCTATTTATTTTTATGTGTTTAATGATGTCGGGTTGTTTATAAATTCAACATAATTCAAAATAGTACCTTCTTCACCAGCTATTGTTTTCGTTTACACTTGCAATATTTATTCATATTAAATAATCTAAGCCATTTCTATTTTAAAACTTTTTACTAATTTGATATGGTGGCAGAGCTAAAAAACAGAAAAATCAAAATGTGCTTACTCCTATCATTAGCGATAGGAACCAGAGTTGTACTCGCATTATTACTTAATTAAAGGATATTGTTACAAAGCCCAGTGTTGTCACGAACAAGGAAGATGGCTAAACTACCCAGAAATAAAACGAAGTCATGATGAGTTGTTATGTGATATTATTTTTATTTTATATTATTTTATTTTTTCATCATAAATAATATTGAGAAAAAGTGTAGTATTATAGTGATGAATCTTAAGACATTAAGAGAATACTTCAATGATAGTGAAAATCAAATTATATCATCTTCCATTGTGTTATAGACTGATCAATAGAAAATATAAATTGCTATTTGCTTGAAAATTTGTACAAATCTAAATCGTGCTTCATTTTATTTCTAGACACCAACTAATTTCCTCATCGCCTTCGTTTGCTCATTTAACATTTTGACAATGTTTTTGTATTGAATTTTAATTATTTGAAGCTTAAGTAATAGAAATTCCAAAATAAATATTGTGAGAGGAATGCATAATTTTAATAATAACATGCATTATAATTTACGGAATAGAGAGAGAGAGAGAAATATTTTGGAATATCTTTAATTGAAATGGATGGTCGATATTCTCTTTCAAAATAAAATAAATATTATACTAGTTATAATGTAAATTACTAAATGAGGAAAAACAAATTTAAAAAAAGTTATCTGCAATTAATGGAGTCCACAGTAAAATAGATGGAGGTTCAACAAAGCGAATCTACATTTCCCCTTGTGAAACGTATGGAGTATATATTTTTCTGTTTTTATGTATAATAAGTTTCTCAACATTCTTAAATTTTTTTTTCAACTATAAAGGAATTTTGGGGGAAAATAGCAGAGGAAAAGTACTTCTGAAAAAATTATATCCCAGTTTTTCTATAATTTTCCGTAGTAAAATAGATTAAAATCTTAATGAGGTTATTTGTTTTGCAATTAAAATTAATTGTCCTAAGAAGTACAACATAGGAAATATTATTTGCTTCTGAACAATATCTATATATATATAGCATATTTTGTGACTATGAAGCAAATAATTATCGCAGGGAAATAGAAACCATCCAAGTCTCGTTTCGAAACATTAAAAACACAGATATAAGTCTAAGTTGCATTTTTAATAATTTACAAATTTAACAACAGTATCATTTTTCTTGTTTGCCTGAAAACTTTTGTTTTGCTTGAATTATTAGTATTTTTTTTTAATTTACGAGTTACGCATATTTCTTTCTTTAAAATGTATATCAGTTTGAAAGAAGAGCTTACTTTTCCGTTTAATAAGTCGAACCATTGTTTGAAATATATTTCTTAGTACTGACAATTTTAACACATCGCATTTATGACTTCTTTTTTTTATCGCTATTTTATTATTCTTTTCTTTCCCATACCATGCTTCAAAAAGAACTGATCCTTAATCATTTCTGAATCCCATTCGAAGTAAGGAAATGACATCCCTTGAAGAAACAACAACATTAACAATAATCAATAAAAGCGAGGGGAAAGATCCTCTAAATGTCTTCATATTTGCGCAATCCCTGCTTCGAATTTCCGCAACGTATAATTAAGTTTGGCGGACAAGGAGAAAGCTTGGATTACTTTGACAAATATTAAGGAAGAAAAGCAAATATTTCAAATCAAATATGATAAAGATGGGTTTTACGATGACAAAACTCGTTGGCTTTTAGGAAATGCGATTTTGTTTAATCTTTATTATTTTTTCTCCCTTTTTCGCTGCGTGGAATCCTTCTGTTTAGAGCGAACAAAATCCGTGGATTTTGGATCCTTGCTTTTATTTGATTTAGCACTTTTTAACCCTCTTCTATGATGTCTTCCAGCAGTTTTATTAGGTTCTCTTTACATGATAGTTTCCTTTTTGCTTCTGCCCGTGATGTATAATTTCTAAGACAACAAGGCAAGGAGGAAAATTTTTCTCCAGTTGAAATGCTTCACTGGAACTATCATACAGTCTACACAATGGAATGACATAAGCAAATACAGAGAGAATATTTATGGATTTTATTTAAGGGCCTAGGGCATATAATATTCCCTCGTTTCCGTGCTCGAAAAATGGAGCCATTTCTTCCAAAAGGAAGTCTCGCTATACTTCCTAATATTCCATTTCTCTGAATGAGCATCAAAAGTAAACTTTGTTTCTTTTTAGTAAACAGATGAACCCGTAATGATAACAGTTCAAGTGAAATAGGTTTGTTTGATTTACCTCTGTTATATATTCTCTTTTCCTATCATCGTTAATTATGAAATGTTTAAGAGATGTCCTGAAAAAAAATATTTTTAGTGGCAATTGAAAAATTATATGCTCTTAATTGATGATCTAATTTAATAAGCTTTATTTCCCCATTTACCATTCCTTTGCTTCGAAAAGTTTAATTTTACAATTGTTTCCAGTTATATTGGGATAAAAATGTAGAAAATATACAATTTTTCCAGTTCAGTAATGCAGTTTAAAATTTATTTATTGCAGAAATAGTGAAACTGTTTGAACAGGGATTGTGAGGACTATAATTTATAGTAATTTTCAAAAGAAGTTGTCTGTGTGTGCAAATGCTTATTACTTTCCGAGCATTTCTTTTCTTAGAAATGCTGAGATATAACTTGATAATTGTGCAAGCAATAACTCGATTAAACACTTTCTAATATAGTAAATTATTTGAAATTGTTGTTTCAGAAATTCCAACGATTGAGAAAGCTGTAAATGTATATTTCTTTGAAAAAATTATAGCAAATCGGAAAAATTACGTTTGTATTAGCAAATGCTGTTCTAATCACCACTTACAAAGTTTTGTCAAGATAGTTAGGATTAAAAAAGAAACCTTTTTTAGAAGAAATGTACATATTTCTGATGCAATATTTTATAGTGTACGTCAAATATTTCTTTAATAGAGAGAAAATATCTTTATTTTAAAATTTAGATTTTAAAAAATTGTGAAATTTATTTTAGTAAAATGAAAAAAGCAAATAAATAAACGAAGTTTTTTTAATGCATTTAAATTATTTTAAGGATTGATTAATGTACTCTATAAAATTTTATTTACAAGTAATTTTATTACAATGTAAATCCATAAACATGACTTTGTGTATATGTAAATATGTTAAAAATGGGGCTTTGTGATTTGCTACTTACAATCGCCTCCTGTTTCGTAATGAAATGTTAAATACTTATTTTTCAGTAATTATGTATTGAGTATTTCTGATATTATTTTAAAAACGCTCAAACTTGTTTAAAACTTTTTTTTTCTAAGTTGACATATATAATCTCTCACACGCACATTTTATTCAGTCATAAATTTATGTGTTTTGAATTTTTCCTAGACTTATTATTAGACTGCATACAGTATGCGCCGGCTAACTCTAAATGTAGAATATAAACACTTTTAGTGAAAAACAAATTTATGTACGTCTTTTGTAAACTGGTTTAAAAATCAATTTATATACGTACTTCTCAACTTTTCAGGATACAAAATGTACTTTCAATCGACTGTTGTTTCATTTCTCTCAGTATTTACATGCACATAAAAGAAACTTGTATGAAAAGGGACAAAAAAAAAACACTTATCAGACTGCTTTTTCAACGTCCCAATGGTTCCTCCGTCATCGTATTTCCTCATTTCCTCAGCCTCCAAAATGAATGTTCCCATCGAAAACAAAGATCATTTATTTTTCCCTTTTACCAAATGCCTGAAGCCTCAACCGAAATATGCTGATTAGGAATACTTAGGGAAATTAAAGCTTGTCAAATTTCTCTCAAAAATATCGACGAAAAAAGAATAGCATAAAAATATTAAAAATGGCGGTCTTACGCAATTACGTACGTACATCACATATGCATACAGTGGGGTTCGCGAATTTGATTCCGATGATTAAAAAGGATTGCTCCTTACAACTTTTGTTCTCTTTCACCTCGGTATGGGAACGAATGTGGTAATGAATGCCTGTAAACGATGTACATTTCATCGTTCGTGTTTATATCTCTGGGCTAATGAGTTCCCTAATGATAGTGAAATGGAAATTCTGTACCCAACCTAATATTTTTGTTAACCGAATTTAGGTGGTGAGAGTTTATATCATTCACAGCATTGATAGGCTTTAATTGTTACAAATTCGTTCCAACTGCTAATTTGATAGATTCTCTAAGGAGTTTTGATGAGTTCATGTGTATTTGGTTAGAATAATAAAAATAGTTATCTTCTTTCTTTTGAGAGGTTAAGGTTGTTTGATTATTCTTCAAATAATTGGTTTATTATGTGATGTAATGGATTCGCCGATATTTATCAAAATTTCAGACATATTTCTAATTTTTATATTTTGTACAGTATTTAAAAGATGTTTTTTTCACTAAGAACAATTGCATTGATTAATTATTCTTGAAGAATCATTTATCATTTTCCTATTGAGGTAATGATTTTGATTAATGGATTTTGGTTCACCTTTGATCTTTATGGATATTATAAAAATAGAAGTACAACAAGATTGCGTTAATGTTAAAAGAATTATTAAAGCAGGTAGTATGCTCTGGTCTATCCGGACTTATGCATCAGAGACTTGGGCATTTACTGTACGAGATGAGAAAGCTTTAGGAGTTTCAGAGAACGATCTTACGTTGCATTCTTTGTGGGGTTCAAGTGAATAGATCATGGATAAGAACTCTATAAAATTTACGAACAACCTTATATTGTAAAATTCTTCAAATTACGGAAATTTAAATGGACTGGCCATCTTGCTAGAATGATTGGAGATCTTTGCTGCAAGAAAATTTTTATGTTAAAGCTCATGAGAAATAGACCTCTTGGCAGACCCCCGCTTAAATGGACTGATTGTAAAAAAAAGATCCTAATATCTTAAAGGTAAAAAAATGAAAAAAAGTTTCCGATAGTAGAGATGCCTGGAGAAGCCTCAACCATTGCTGGTGAACTATTGAAGAAGTATGTTCTGGCATCTTCAATTTTACATTATTTTTTGGAGGAGAGGGAAATTAGTGGAATTGAATAACTTTGTGGTAATGCATTATTTTCCTTTTCAAAAACTAGATTTATGATTCTCAGATCATTTGATTCTGGATTCGATTTCATCTCACTTAAATTCAGAAATTCGAAGAAAAGTGGATGCAACAACACGGATTAAATTAAAACTTGTAAAGTAATTGTGATATGAATATTAAAATTATCAATAGACATTATATAGTAATTGTAAAGAGTATAGTAGCTCACATAAACTTAAATTTCAATATTTTAAATTGTAAAAAATTCTGTAAAGGTACTTTTAAAAATTCTAAAGAATATTACTCTCATTTCCAAAACAGATCGAACAAGAGGCTGTTAAAAATCAAATGATTCAAATCATATTATTGTGACATCAATGAAATATTTTACTAAACAATATTGATTTTTAGATAATGTTGTTTAACTCATTTTCATTCATAAATTATATCATTGAATTTTGTTAAAATGAAAAAAAAAAATTAGGATCATAAGGGAAAAAAAAAGTGTTAGCACAAAAGTTGTTTTTTTTAAATTTTCGAAATTTAATCCAGTTTTGTTCATTCTTTGGATTCATTTTAAACTGTAAATATGAGGAAAGTTAAAAAAAGTAAAGGGACTTATGCAATTTATCTTTCCAATGTTGGACAACAACGTTGAATAAGGGGTAGTCGGCAACACTTCTATACAACGTGTCACTCGTTCTTCCTCGTAGTCGTTTAAATGTAGCAGACCGTTCAACATGGCAGTTGAATTGTCGATCTTCATCAAGGAGGAAAGGATTGCAAGGATATGCTTTTTGTTTCCCAGCGCTAGATACTAGTCATCTTTTCCATCGCTATACCCTCAACGATATGCACATTGTCCTCAGGGGGTGACGTCGATGAACTGCTCGATCTTTCGTCGTCACATAAGACAGTTCTTCCTTATTTGAAGCGCTCTACCCATTCGTATATCTTGCTTCGCCGTAAACAGTTGTCACTATATACTGCACTTGCACTTCACAAATAATTCCCGCAGGTTCCACACCTTTCGCAAACAAAAAACGAATGAATCTCCTTCTTTCCTCCTTGGTGCAGATCGACAATGGAGCTGCTATGTTGAACGGTCTGCTACACTACAACAACTACGAAAGAAAACGAGTGACACGTTGTATAGAAGGGGTCCCGATTATCCCTCTTTCAACGCTGGATACTAGCTCTGTTGCCAAACCTTGAAGAGAGAAATTGCAGAAGTCCCTATATTTTTTTACTTCCCCCTGGTGTTCAGTAATTCATCTATTAACTGAATTAAGTACTCAAGTTCTTTTTGCAGTTTTACTTCTATCGTCTAAAAGTTTCAAATTAAGTTTAATTTCGAATAATTTTTCTTGAAGGTTTAATGTAGCAATATTGATTTTACAATGTTCATTATTAGTTCAAGACTTCATTAATGATTGATTTAGGCCCAAACAATAACCGGATCCGATTAGTTAAGTCAGTGTGAACCGCCTTTTCTACATAACCGATGAATTCTTACGATCGATCTTGTTTATTAAATCTGGTATTCTTGTATTTCCATACTTAATAGGATAATGAAAATCACCTTAATTTCAAGTAATTAAATTGAATCGACGAAGTAGCATTTAAGTCTTTTATACTTGTATCTTGGATAATATTGCACGCCCTAATATGTCTTATAAATATTTCATGGTTAATTTATTACACAGTATTATCCGAATGTCCTTAAGACATTTCAAATCATTCTTCTGGAAAAACTTCTGAATTTATTTAGATGTTTCGAGAAAATATTCTTATCTAATTAACGATTATCGGTACAATTTATTGATGGCATACACGACGCAAACGTTTGCCGTGACATTCAAGGTTAAATTGAAACTTAGCTAGAAAAATGTATCTCAAATTGGGTATGGAAACATGGAGACATTAATTGTTTTTAGAAAATATCAGGTATTGAGAAAATTTATCTTTTCCCTGATGTTCATGCTATTGTTATAATATTTGTTACGAATACTTTTCAGAAATAATTTTAAATATTCTTATTTTTTATTATGAAACTTAATATTTATTTAAATTTTGAAGACTTAAAAACGGGATGTTCGTGAATCGACTTCCAAGGAGAGATATGGGGTTGTTTTAGAAATAAAAATAGGTTTTTGAACTATACTACACCTACAGATTTAAAATTTGTCAAGCATGTTTCTTTTGTTTAACGGGGATCCAATAAGAAAGGATTTTGTGAAAATCGACTCCCAAGGAAGGTTTTTTGTGCATAAAGTATAAATGTACGTTCGTTTTATGAATTAGAATCATGTTCTTTTTAAACCAGCAGATGAGTGCTGTAAGTTTGAAAAATGTTCTATACAATCGTAAGCTTAATGCTAAGATATTGATGCCAATAATTTAGAAACAATACATAGATTTACAACACCATGAAACTTCGGGCGAAGCAAAGCGGGGAGCGGCTGTTGTAGTTTTTGAATAACTTCATCTTCTGATTAATGTGTTCTGTTAACTATTCTATTTTACAATAACCGAAAAAATGTTTTGATAAAGCGCTATCTAATTGATTTTGCAACCTAATGAATCTAATTAAAATATCAATGTTTTTTATTAATTTTTAACTGATCACTTCTTTAAAAAATTATATCGTTGTGAAATCAACTTGATCCTTCTTCATGGGCTATTTATATCTCGTATGTGAGAGTGAAATGGATAAAATGACTCCATACCTTTTCAACTGACAGTAATTCACAATGTTTATGGAGCGAAACATAGCCTCTGTAAAATCTGCTGTTAAAAGAAAATTAAAATAAAATATAAGCTCATTCAAATTTCACTTTTTTTCTGTACTCTCTCGCTTCCTCTTTTTCAAATTCGCCTCCTTCTCGCCTGAATATCAACTCTTGATCCTCATGTCTGAATCACTCTGTAATTTAATGCCAAAACTAGCCGTTTATGTGGAAATTTAATTTATTTTTATTGCACGTTGCTGAAAGGTAAATTTATTGCCAATTACATGCCCCAGCGACGTAAGGCTTCAAATTTAAGGCAATTAATTTTATTAAGTCCCGCAATTTTCCGTTTGGTGTTTTCCACGCTGTGTTTTATGATTCAGTTTTTTCTTTCCTCTCACCTTCTGAACTGATCCTCTCTTCCGGAGATATTGTGAATCAGTCTAGGGATTTAAGAAGTCTGCTTTGAGATTATTGTGATTTTATTTTATACCTCAAGGCTGAATTTTACGACTCGTCCTTTTCTTTTTTCCCCCCACCTTGAAATGCTTGGTTTTATGTTTATGAGCTTGTTTTAGCATGGAGGTGTGAAGAACATTTCATTTTTTCTCCCTCCATAAAGAACTGTTTAACCACCTTGTCAATATAAATTTTCAAAAAAAAAAAAAGCATAATTGGATGATTTTTAAAGTATAATATTCATATTTGTACTATTCACATATAAAAAAGAAGTTAAATTCTACTTTTTAGCTAGTTAACATTTTTTGAAGAATGACACTATTAATTTTGTACATAATTTTATTACGTGTTGATTATAAAAATAGCCAAAAATTCAAGTAATTTATCTTCGTGTTGCAGTGCTGACATGGCTTGATAGTAAATGTTTATATTTATATACAGACATCACGGCACAGAAAATATACGAACAAAAATTCATAACTATTAAAAAAACAGCCTAGCTGCTGCTAGCCCTAAGATTTGGATTATGCTGTGAGTCTTAGTCCTCTAGGGGGCGTTGTTGGATCTGTTACATTCACAATTTTTCTGTTTTAAAGCTACTTACATTGAAGTAGCCTTACTCGTTTTATTTTATTTTATACAAACACAGACTTTCCACCCGAAAGTTTTCTGAAAACAATCTTTTTCTATCACCTTAATTTCTTTTGTGTCCATTAGAAGAACCTCATATATTCATTTTCATTTAAATAGCTCATATTTCTAACAAAATTAATCATTGTATTTTGAAAAAAATATTAGTGTCCATGGTAGCCTAGTGGTTATGGTCACCCACTCGTGGCCAGCGTGTTGCGAGTTCGAAAGCGTTTTAAGTAGCACTGCTTTACAGAAGGGCTGATACATGTTAAATCAATCGAGGCTCGTTTCTAATAATTGTACGAGGGTTGATCCAATAAAAAGGTTACAATTAGAATAAAAAAATATTAACTAACAATAGAAATAAAATACAAAAAGGAATTAAGAGGCACACATTCCTATCATTTTTCGCGTAATCACCAAGTCTATTTAAGCATTTATCAGAACGCAGGACCAACTTGTTTAACCCGTCTTGTGAGAAATCAGGTCCTAGTCCATTGAGCCAGGTCTCGATGGATGTTTTCACAAAACGGTCTTGGAATATCGCAGCACTTCAGAAACGCTATGTTGCACACTACCATAGCTAAGGCCCAGCTTTGATGAAATTTCACGCAGAGTTAGTTACCCGTCGATTATTTTAAATCGTTTCTTCAATTCGCGCCGTGTTGATTTCTGTCATTGAAAAACTCGGCCAACCGCTCCCTGTCATGTTGTGGTTTTCGGCATCCTGTCTGCTTGATTGAAAAGAGTGACGCAATTTCGCTACATATTGATATTGTCTGCTCATTGCAGATGCGGACACATTCTTTGCCCATAAAAATTTCATCACGGCTTGTGCACTTCCAAACGAGACCAATTTCCTAATTTTCCGAGACCTAATTTCCTCTTGTCATTTCGATCGTCCTGAACCATGTGGGAACTTTCACTAATTACCCTAGTATGCCAAGAAAGACCATTTATCTCCACTTTAAGGGGGGGGGGGATTTCTCAACAAAATATGGTTTTCAAATACTACGGTTTGTAACTTTTTTATTCTGATCAACCTTTGTATCTTGAAAAAATATTAGTATCCACTGCAGCGTAGAGGTTATGGTCACGAACTCATGGTCAGTATTGCGAGCTCAACCACTTAAAGCACGCCTTGTAGATAGGTTTGATGCACGTTAAACCTATCTAGGCTCAAATTCTTGTCGTTGGCGTGGTGTGGCAGTTAAGAGAGGATTTCTAGCTCCGGCGACGTCCCCCCCCCCTTCACTTGAACGAGGCTCAAAATTACGAGGTCCGTTGCCAGTAGCCCTCGTGTTGCTTTATAATGTAACATAAATATTACTCACTCATTAATCACAGTATCTTGAAAAATATTACTTTGAATTATCTATTTTTCTAAAGTCAAAGAACAATAAAAAAAGAGCATATACACAGATTTGAATGGATTTCAGAATAGTTTTCAAAATTCCATGATTATTATTCCAGGAATTGAATAAATTCTACTCGAAATAACATGATTAAGTATTTATAAATTTTCTAGTTTTTATTTATGAGGTTTATTAAGCTTTTCAGAATTGTAAATATATTCAGAATAACTCTGTATGATTATAGATTTATCCATTATATCTCATCGTTAGAAATTAGTATTTCTGACATAGGTACTGTGCAATTTCAGCGAATTTTCTGAACAAATTGAATATTTTTCAAAGATGATTAAATTTAGATTTCATGGGTTATATTTATTTAGAAATTTATCTCTCTTAACAAGAATTTAGATCACAAAGTCACCAAAAAGAAAGTTTGGAACGAAGCCATTTGGCATAAATTCTTAAACTTTTAGCTTAAGTAGTTGAATGGTGCAATCTGTTTTATTGAGCACTTTAAATCAACATCTTGTTCTTATCAAATAACGATATAACCTATTATTTTCTTCGTGATATAATTCGTTTTGCATAAGATAATGAACTTTGACCAGGTATTTCAGTAGTCTTAGATTTTGTTACTGATATTTGTTTTCGAGTTTTAAATTCAGTAGCAGAAACTTAAAAAAATATGAAAATGGTACTTCTCTTGGAATTTGCAATCTTTTTTAAGAAAAACTTCTGGGAATAAATCCTGAAAAAGTTTCAGGTTAGTATTTTTCATTCAAATAAATTTTGAAGATCACAAAGATAAATATACTATTATTATGTTTTTAAATTCTTGTAAATTGATATGTAGAGTATAATATAAAAGTTTCGAGAAAATTGTGTGAGTATCTTGTCCAAAAAAAGTTATTTGAATTTATTTTATTTATCGCATTTTCATTTTTGTCATTTTAAAAGGATATTATATGATTTTTCAAAATAGGTCTTGCTGTGTTTCTATATGAATTAAAAATCGAGTAAAAAAAGATCGGCTTTATATATTTTAATTTCTTCGAAATGCATTAGAATAGTTCATCACATATAACTCTTATTACTTCCACTAATGAATAATAAAGAAAAAATAACTTTAAATAGCAATTTTTCTTGTGAAAACGGTTATTAAATCATTAATCCCAAATTATATTTCTATTTATATATATTCAGATTTGAAAAAAAAAAATAGATTTATAATAGATTGAGATTTTTCTGAAACTAAACACTGATTAACTTTGCCTGTAACACTAATGAGAAAAATAATACATAGTTCTCGTCCAAAAATATTTTCATTAGTTTGATTGTTCTATTTTAAGATATAATTAATTTAAAATGCTGGAGTTGCAATATTCAAAACTTGAACATTAAACGTAAAGATTTTAATTTTGTGATTTGTGAATATTACATTACTTGTAATGGAAGTGCTTTACAGAAATGTATAATTAGTGAAAATGAGAACCTGATAGTTTTTCTTTTAGCCTTTTTGAAATTATTAAAAATTTTACTATATTTTGAAATAGGGGTTGATTTTTCTTAAAAATGAATTGAGCCAAATTGTTAGTTTTTATTATTTTGCATCCAAGAAGAGGGCTTCCAAATTTTTTGATTCCATAAAAAAATCCCCCTTGTTTAATAAAAATTACATAATTATAATTAAATTATCTACATTCATAAATAATCCTTAAATGCATCTTTAATTTGTTGAAACATCTGGCATTCTTTAAAATCACACCATTGTAATAAAATAATTATTATTGACGTTATTTTTATTATTATTTTATTTCTTTTTTTCGTTTACCGTTTTAAGCGAATGTGCTTAATTTAAATTTATTTTAGTACAGAAATATTAATGTACTTTGTTTCTAAGAGAAGCTTCTGTTACACATGTTTTAATTATATATATAAACCCTTCAAATTATATACAATTATTGGAGGGGAGAATATATTTTGTGGAAAGTTTTTAATAAACTATTTTCTATTAAATGTACTGTGTAAAATATTTGTTTTATTTCAAATTCTCTCATCCAAAACACATAATTTGACAAAAAATGTATTTATAGCGTTTGTGTGAATTATATTCCTTTAGCTCTGGTTTAAGAATAGTTTTAATTATTTTGCCTGAAATTCCCAAATTATTTAATTTTGCAAAACATTATAAATTATACAATTAGTTAATGCTGTTTTTCAATATATGAGTAACTTGCATTAAAATGTTATTGGGGTGAAATAGTATGATGAATGAGTGCTTAAGTTTTTAATTCAAAGCCATTTATTTTTATTTTTATTATTCTTACAAAAAAGTTATATAATTGGTTTTGAGTGTTAATTTTTTCCCCTCATGAATAAAATGCTATTATGTAAGAATATGAATATAAAAAGCAAGGATCCTTAGATAACCAGTGTCTATAAAAAGACACCAGAAGACGGTACTGGTCAAATTTTCTTTTATTGCCATCTATAAGAAATCACCAAAGCATTAGACCAGTGTCCAGTTGTATTGTGCCTTATTCATAAATATACCCGAAAGCTTCTAATTGACCTCTATGCTCTGTCTATCGTTCCGGTCAATAGTAGACGATAGCAGTGATCACAATACTTGACCTCAACGGGTTTTTTTGTACCTCCGTACCTCAATGAATAATTTCTATGTATCTATTATTCAGTTATTTTGTTTCTTTTCTGGACATTTCCAGAAGCATGCAAAGAAATAAATTGTATGCTGTTTAAGAACAACAATAAAAGATAAGGGTGTGCTTTTAAAACGGATTATCGTAGTCTTTCCTTGTAACAGTCTAAACATCTTGTTGAGTTATCCACATACGAGTAGTAGCTGCAAGTAAGTTTATAATACGGATTTGTAAAAAAACAAAACATTTATGATTTTATGTGAACATCTTATTGCTAAAATTTTCTCCCTTTATTTTGTTCTTTTTATAACTTGACTTCTAACTATGACTATCTTAGTATTTCATTCAGTAATTTTAGTATGAAGAATTCGAATCTTTTTAAATCATATTCTCATTTTATGTTTCTATAAAGTGCAGTAGAATTTGTGATGCGATTTTATTTTTTGGTACACTCTTTGTAATGAAAAAGGGCCAATTTGTTTCCCTGTTAATTCTCTATAAGAAATATTTACAATAATGTATTTAATTATCGATTTAAAAAATTTAATTTTCTTAATATATAAAATAAAAGAACTTTGTTGAAGAAAAAAAAGTTTTATATCGTACTGAAATTGTTTTTATTCAGCAATTTATCATTTAATAAAAAAATGTGCTAAAGTAGCTTTATTATTTTGATTGTTTCTGTAGTTGAGTCAGAATTATATTTAACTATAATTATATCTTTGACAATAAATCAATGTATGGGGAATTATTTTTTTATCATATATTTAACATCTGACGCACATAGTTGTAATTCCAAAGTTTATGTATTATTTATATATTCTTTCATATGCAATCTATTTTATTTTGATTTGCTTGGAATTTTATATCTGAACTTAACATGATGTATTTCAAAATAAATTTCAATGTAGTTTCTTTTCAAATTCAATCTGTTTTTAAAATAATTTTCAATGCATTTTCTTTGATACAATATATTTAAAAAAAATATTTAAAACTATGTTGAAGTAAAATAAATGTACAAACTGTGATTTGAAATAAAAATAATTCCTTGCATGTAAAATGTTTAACTGTATGTAACTTGCTTATTATTGCAATATTTAGATTTTCATTATCAGATAGTATCTGCATAGTTTTATTTTTGAATATTAAAACTAATTACTGCGAATTTTATTTTCTGTACTTCAATAACTTAATTTTGGGTGCAAGTATATTATAATGTGTCTACTAAGATAAAAAATACATGAGAAAATATAAATGCCTTACATTTCTTTTCTAGTTTTTTTTAAATGATCTTATTTTGCAAAAGTTCATTTATTAATTACATTATCTTTCTCTTTCAGAGCCTGTAGCGATGTCTGTTGTCATAGGCATCGTAGTGGGTTGCATTATCCTTCTGCTCATCATCACCCTCGTCATCCTTTACCTTTTGAAAGCGGAAAGAATGTGCTTTAATCGTGGGTATTTCATATGTTTGGACTCTTTAGCAACAACTGTTCCTTTAAATTGTTTATGATTATTTTTTACTCTTATTTAATTGCGTTGCCAACTTGATTTTCCTTTTTTATTATTTTTTTTATTTGTTATATTTTTACTTTTATTGTTTTTATTTTGATTATCTTTGATTTTTTTTTACTCATGTTACAAAACCAAGTTCTACGCTTGTACTTACTTTCAACACATTTATGAGCTTCTGGGGCCAATATATACTTAAGCAGCTGTGATTTTGTTTATACTTATGTATATATTGAAAGAAAATATATTGTCTGAAAGAGATTATAAAGATTGTTGGTTGTAGTTTTGAAGGAATAAGAGACTCTGATTGTGTACAGAGATTTAAATCATTTATATGTCTTATTATATCTGCTTAACTAATTATAATAATTTTCTTACATTTATTTTTATAAAACTGCAAAACATTCCCTTCATATTTAATACATTCACCTTATTTGAATTCTTTGAACACATTTGCATGGGAATAGCTTTCATTCATTCGAAAATATGAATCAAGTCAATTATTTTGGGGTTCAAGAATATTTACATATCAAGTGAAAATAATTTATTATTATTTCATTGAAATTTGGAAAGCTGAATTTTATTTTCGAAAAATAAAATGGGTGCAAAGTTCCTAAATTTTCTAAAACGGCTTTTTCCCGCACTTATGTTTTGATTTACTACATTATATGCAAGAAATATTTTCAACATATATAATTTCTTGTTATTGATTTATTTATTTGACTTCTTATGTATGTTAAAGATCAATTTTAAAAATTAATTTCTTTTTACTACAAAAAAAATTAAATTCTATCATGAGCTAAATCTTTGGGAAATTTATTTTGTTTGAGAAATTAAAGTTGATGAAATCAGATTAAAAGATTCAATAAATGTATAATTTATTTTGTGTCACTTCATTTTTTTTTCTCAACACAATTAAAAAAAATGTTAAAAGAAATGTTTTGTAAATACTATCGCTGCAATTTTATTCATTTTACCTTGGTAAAATGATTTTTTAATTCATATCAGAGTAATTGTTATTAATACTAATCCTTAAGTGAATTATTATTTTTCCTTTAAAAGAAAGAAATAAAAAAATTGTTTTTCTCAAAATACCGAACCTAACTTCAGTAGCATACACTGACTATTTTCATGGGAGGAATATTTTTAAAAAAATGTTGACGTAAGAGCCAAGACGTAATCTTTGTGTTAAAAATTAAAAATCTGTTGGTTTATAGGAGGGGTTTGTACCTCAAAAAGCCCACCCTTATATACTCCACTACCTATGTTTCTTGTAAAAATATATCTTATTCAGTAGTCTTATACTAGCACTAAGAATAGTCAATTATTGAATTGTTCCCAAAGTCAGGCATATTATGCCTATATCAACGAATCATAATTTTAAATTTTTTGAGAAGGGTAGACATTTGTTGTCTACCTATGTTACAATTACTTCAGAAATATGTCTTGAAATCCTTTGTGTTATCCTTTATTTAAAAATTTATAGTGCGCCTTTTTATTTCCCTTTTTATATCTGCGTTATGGATCATACAAATATTGCTGTAGTGCAAAGCAAAGCTGTGGCTTAATTTTCTTTAGAAATGATGCATTAGCGAATACAAAAATAATTCTTATTAGAATCTTTTTTTCCCGACATATCTTTCTTATATTCCATCCAATTCTCGTATAAATTCTTCAGCAGTTTATTTTTATAATTTTTAAGAACGTGTGTTTATCTGTAATGCTTATAAGAATAAATGATTTTAAAACAAATTTATTACCTTATAAATTAAGCCAGAAAAGAATTATTTTAGAATAAAAGCAAACCGAAGTAACACTGATTAATTGCTTTTAAGAAATATATTCCATGAAAACTTTACTTTTTTATGGGGATACATAACACTTCTGCTAATTTATTTTTAATTCTCCTATGGAATACACAATCATTTTTTGCTGATTGAAATGTATGCTGGATATATTTATTCGATACAAAATTTTACTGTACCTTACTGTCTATACCTTACGTTTAACTGAGTATCTAAAGCATTACCCAGAGATTTCTATTATTTTCATTTAATTTAAAATTATGAATAAGGGACCAATTATCTGTAAATTATGTGAAATATATTAGAAGTTATTATCAATTGCAACAATATGGTCTTTTTTTCGCTTTGTCGACATCTACCAACAAACAAATCGATTCTGATAAAACTTCATTTTATTTCAATCGTAATTTATTTAAAATGCTCTCTCTCTGACTATTCAGAAATTAGTTTAAATATTTACATATACTTTTCTCGTATACGGTAATGTATTATAAATGAGAGACCTCAGCCAGCTGAAAATGCTATTTATAATGTATCATTTTAAACTGAAGTCTGCGAATAACGTTTCTTTTTGACAGCCCTGCTAGTATACACTTTAAATTGCTGGATTGCTCCAAGTTCAATTACGTGTATGTCTCGCAATATTTTTGAAACTAAATTATAATCCATTCAAAATCTTTTTATTTTTTGAGCTTTGAAACATTAATTTTTGTTTATTTTATTATACATATGTGGAATGATTAAGTGATATTTTAAATGAATGTTTATATTTTGGATTGCAGTATGAAGGGAAAGTGCTGTTCCGATACTTGAAGTAACAAATTAATCTCTTGAATTTCGAAATTAAAAACTCTTAATGTCGTGTGTTGTAAACCGTGTTTCAACGGGCATTTTTAAGTATTGTGTATGTATGTTTTGCATTTTGTGCCTATTGTATTTGGAATGTAATTTTATAATTTCGAAAATATGTGAACTTTAGGAGTGTGTAAATTAACATTCCATTAAAGATTTAAATTACTAATAATACCCTTTTTTTAATATGGCACTCAAAAGACATAGCTTGCACATTATTGTCTTTAAATCTAACATATTTATGAAGATTTGACTTTCGAAACGGATGTTACTGCTTGAGGAAAAACATTTTTGCTCACAGTAGCTGTAACATATGTCTGTCCCCCATCACCTTCGATTTGTTTCGGATATGTGTATTTCCTTTGTATTGATTTCGTTTAAACTCAGAAATGTTTATTTGTTCTGAAAAAAGTGTTCAAATTAGTTTTCCATTTGGGGTCTGAAACTGCTTTCGTTGAACAGTGTGGATAAAATAGTATTTGGGCTAGTCCGGATCAAAGAAAAGAATTCCATGGCTTTGTGTATGAAGAGAAACACATAAGAAAAAAGGAAAATCAACTTGAAGATTTTTTTTTAAAATTACTCAGAAAAGGAAATTGAGGATAAAATAAATGCATAGATTAAATAAAGAAGTTTAATTATGTTGCGAAAACAAAAACGAATTTGTATTTCCTTTGAATGGGATGAGTATTATCTAAGACATTATTATGAAATTATATGGGACTAATATTATTTACTATGAATAAGTTATTCTTGATAGAGATATAAGTATGATTATATACATCAAAATTGATCAATTTGTAAAACTTTAGTTCTTTTTTGTTATGAAAATCGTTGATAAGCTCGAAAAATAACAAGAATCGAGAAAAGGAAATGAAAGTTTGTTGCTTTGGTACAGAAACGCTATAGGTTTTTGAGATTTCTCCCAAAGGAATAAAAAAAAATATTTCATGCATAGAATGCTCAAGTGGAAAAATAATCAAGATTGGGCGATGATTATTTGAGACAATATTACGATCCTGTGGTTGGAACTTAATACGCAAAGATATAAAAGTAAAAAATCTTTGAAAAGCAAGAAATTGCCTATTTCATAACGCTGTCTCAAGTCAAGAATTGTAAATAAGCAGTGTTTTTTAACGCCCTTTTTTTTAGCTTAACTTGTATGTAACAGCATCTTTGATTTTTACCCACTTTAAAAGGTCAGTTTAATTCGAAATTTTGCTCACTTGTCCAGAACCGATGACAATACAATAATTTAATAATTTTTTCCATCGGCCTGATCAGGATAATCAGAATTAACGATTTCCTATTACAAAATTTGGCGACTAAAAGATGGAGTTACAATTTAGTTCAATTAACTATAAAAGAGTGTTTTTTAGTTTTTTTAAAAACTATAATTTATTTCTCGTAGATTGCGATCAATGCTTTCAACAGATCGCAGCATTTGCAGTATATAACAAATAATTTAAAATAATGGATTGAATGTTTTTGAATTATGCTACTCCGATCATTTTTAACACTTTTTACTAATTTTATTTCATAAAAATGATTTACATTAATTAATCTTTGCATCGAACGAGTAGTGATTTTTGGTCCACGATAAGATTCTAAATAAGTGGTATCATTTTAAAAAGTTATGGAGTTTTCTTAACAACAATATTTATTTTATATGCTTTGTTCATCGTCAATCGGTCATTAATGGATTTGTTTTCTTTTGTTTACGTTTTGCTTTATTTTTTCAATTTTATATAATCATATTAAAATTTTTGTTAGCAAGAAAAGCATATCAAAATTTTAATGTATGCTAATCTCAGTCAAATTAATATTTTCATTCAAACACTTTTTAAGTTAAATTTTGATACACGATTTAAAATTTAGTAATTAAATTTTTAATTTTATACAACGGCCGTTACTTTAGCTTTAATCTGATGTTAGATATTTAATTATAATTTTTTTTATAATTTTATATGCGCTTATTTAACAATTATGTAAAAGCATTCTTATTCACATTTATAGATGAAATAACTTTTATTAACTGCGAAAATTCATCAGTGCAAACTAATTGAAAAATTTATTTCTTTGGCGTACTATTTTCTTTTTTTTTATAATTAAAATCTTTTTTCCCTCATTTTTTTCCTCAATTTATTCGATACTTTATTCATTAGCACCAAAAGTAATCAGCTCAAATCGGCAATAATTCTTCCAACCACAGCGAAGAGCTGTGAAAAAGGAAAGAAAAATCCCCAAGCTCTCTTTCATTTTAATTAAAAATCTGACACCCTACCTGGAAGTGAGATGAAAAATCCCTTTTCTCATACATTTTAATTACACTTTTCAAAGGGAAAACGTCAATTTTGAATTCTAACAAACTCTTTATATGTAAAAAGTGGAAAGAGAGAAAACCGGTGCGAAATAAGAATTTCGGTTTTTGGCACACATTCCTGTAACAGATGGTGTAGAATCATCTAAATTTGAGAACTTAGGTATTGAAGACATCCATTACCCTCCTGAATGAGTAGCTGTCGAAATTTCTGAGGAAAGACAACTTAAGGCCGCTTTCGCCATATGTAAAAGAGCATAAACCAAACAGACTGCACTCAGAAAATTGATCATGTTTTCGTCAAAATTCTCAACTTTATAATTCATATATTTGTTTATAATACTGCGAATTAAAATTATGAAAACATTCCATAAATTATCAGCTTTTCTCTTTAATATTTAAAGGAAAAATGCATTTATCATTTCGTTATAGGAGGCGAAATATGAACATATTTTATACCGGAGGAAAAATGGATCAACTAAATTTAAAATCAGTAATTAAATATGGAGGGTGTATGTGGGGGTGGGAAGCTCTCTTTATAAAATATAGTGACTACCAAAATATAGTATTTAGTTTCGAATGCCTTTCTATCTATAAAAATATTCAAAGTATTTTTGTTTTCTATTGTTCTTTAATTTGCGGCAAAGACAGCCTTAAGAATCCCAGCATACTCAGAAAATCAAACTTCCAGTCACCTAAAAAATATTATTAATGCATTGAGTGACGGCTTATTGGTCTTGATTAGTGTTTATTAGTAAATTAGTTTAAAAATTTAAGATCCAGGATAAAACATTTTGAATATGATTTTTGAGCGTAATTTACTTTTAAGCCTGAATTTGTGGTCTATTTTATGAGAAAAATTTGTATTTATTTAATATATTTATTCTTTTGATCTGGTTAATTTATGATGCTTTTTTATGGATAAAGTACATATCACCCTTTTTTTCTGGATATGGATTTCCAAAGAGATTGATATCTTTGGTTTCCCTCTTCATTTATTTAAACAATGCATCCAATTACGTACAAATATCTATTTTTTCTAGAATACAGCAAAAAATTTTCCATAAAGATTTTCTTTTTTGGCTCAAAGACATTCCTAAGATGTAAAATGTATACTGTATAATATTGTATTGCACATGTATTACAAACAAAATAAATACAGAAACACTGATTTATAAACAAACTCTCTCTTTTCACTTTAAAAACATATTATATAGAATATGCATTTATTTAAAAATAAATTCACACTGTAAAAAAAACATTGTTTTCATTGCAAATGTTGGAATGAGGGTTATTCGTAATAATTTTATTTTCATTATTTTACTTTTGAGTTTCATTTCTAATTATTTGTTTACTTTGATTTTGCTTCTTTTTATTCCTTGATATTTGTTTTCAATTGCAACAGTTTTGCATGGATTTCATTTTATTTAAAATTTTAAAAGTCTTATGTTATTTGCTGCATGTTTTACCTCAATATTTTGAAATAAGTATTATCTTTGAAAATTGCTTCATAGAAGTTTAAAAATACGTAGAAAATTAAGAATCATATAATTTTTTAAATCTATTTTATTTCTTAGAAACTAATTGTTAAATATTTTTTTTATAAGTTAATTATCTTGAAGTTCAAAAATGGATTACTCATAATCTATTTAGAAAGCACTTTGGAATATATTTAGAACGTAATTTTAAATGTAAATGGCTACCCTATATTTAAGACTCTTTCTTTTTACTATACTGTGATAATTTTTAATAGCTTATATGCATATAGTTTAAAGCTAGTAGTATAATATTTTATATAGTAATATCTCTGAAAATTTTTTTTTTTAAATATTTAGACAGCACTAACTATTTTTTAGACGTTGCATAAACATTTTAAATTTGAAAAAATTGTATATTGTATGAAAAAGAGAAATCAGGTGTATTTAAATAAAAACACTAAATTGTTTGTGACCACTGTTAAAAAAAAAGTAAGCAAAATATAAGAAAAAAATTTGTTTGTTATTTGATTATTCACATTTGCAAAATAAATAATTTGCATTTAAAAGTAACTAATTTAATAAAAGTATTTTTGGGACATTTCGTAATTCTAAGTGCCCGGAAGAACTTTGTTTCAAATTAAATTTATTCATCATTTTGTATAACTATATATATATACTCTGAAAGAGAATTATTGCTTTCTAATGTGTTTAAAAAAAGATTTCAAAAGGAACATTTCAATTTCTACTTTAATGCAATTGAGCTCTTCATTTTTCACTTTCAATTAAAATTATGATACGTCAAATAATTTTTTTAAAAATTCTAAATTTTTGCACAGCATTTTTTTATTTAACAAATTTGCAAATTTTAACTCACGAGTAAAATATATTTATTAAATGCATATTTAAATAAAATACAGTATTTCTTTTACACAGAACAAAATGAAAGTTAATTAACCAATTCTATGTGAATTCTTTCTAAAAGAAAGAACAATAATTAATATTTTTTCAAACTATTTAATTTACCACGTGTTGTTTAGAAAACAAATTCTGATTTTACTTTTTTTTAAATATTTTTTAAAAAAAAATATTAAATTTTGTTTTAGTACTAATTATAGTTTGAAGCAAAATTTAGAATACATCATGAGATACCTAGTGAATATATGTTTCAAAGTAATATTTATTTTTGTTATTGTTAATGAAATTTTAAATTTAGGAATTACTTTTATATAAGATTTTAAATTCTATAAACATGAAATAGCATAAAATTTTCTAGAAATTATATTAGTTTATATTTATTATATAAATATAATTTATTTATATTTATTTATATCGTACTGTGTATTGAGATAAATAGATATTATATTAAAAGTTCAGATGAAATGTTATTATAGTGTACGTTTTTTATTTGAATTTTATATTTCTTTAAGGTATCCAACTACTTAGACAACTTTAAAAAAATATGAAAATATGGGTTTTTTTGTTGTTTTTAGCTTTGTTTAGTACATTTTAAGAAAAATATACTAAAATTAAGAAGAGAAAAAGAAATTAGCATTACTAAAATGGAAAAAATTCTGAACAAATTTTCCATTTTTCATTTCTGATATGTTGCTATGTTATTCATTTTTGAAATGACCTTCATGAAAAGATTTATTTTAATTTTTACAAAAACTGGAGCATTTTATCTTAGATGTTATATGAAATTGCTAATAAAAAGTGATTATTTTAACATAAGGGACTGTAAGTTTTGTACTAAAACATTGATTGATAAATGTGAAGGTTAAAACCCTTCTACTATTTTCAGAACATACACAAAAATTTCGGTTAATTATTTTCAAAAACATTCTTAGCAGTCGTTGGCCCCGTTTGAGCATTTTAAGAAAAACACATTTCGAGTAAAACGCGTTTTAAAATATAACATCTTGCCTAAAGTAATTGCATCTGCTTTACTAAAACCATTTGGTTTTTTTTCTCTAGCGAACGGAAAATAATAAACTTGGTATTTTTATAAAGCTAATAAGGCGGCCTTTAAAATAAAATCATAAAAAATTGCCAGTTTTGGGCAAAATTCACAATTTTTGTGTAGTTGGATACCTTAATGACTTTTTATAATAACAGTGTTATAATTTATATTTTATGTTATTAATATAATTGTTATAATTTTTAGAATTTACTTTAACGTTAACGAAATATCGTTGAGAATACGTTAGTATAACGTAAGGTGTTTCATTAAAAAGTAAATAAGTATTATGGATTTCCCCTTTCCCAAAATACGACTACCTCTGAGTAGCAAAATTTTAAGAGGACCGATTATCAGGACACAATGCAATAACAAGAAAAATAAAAACACAATTTAATCCGTTGTTAGCATGAATATTTTTCAATTGATATAATCGTTATCTAGATTGTTTTCAATATTCATTACTGTTGGTGAAATTTGAAACACTATGAAAAAATAGCAAGGAATGGAAATAAAATTTATTCCACGTCTTACTAACAGTATTTTAAATAAACGATTAAATTTATGTATTAAAAAATAAAACAGTAGAATTCATTGAAAAGTGGAATTCATTCATTTTTGTGTAGAATTCATGCGTAGTGATGAGAGTAGGAATCGAATCATTCAGATTCTGAATGTCGGGCTGAGGGATGGCATTCTATACGACCACTATCTGATTCAAAATTTCAACCGTTTTCTGAGCCCGACGAATCTGCGTGCAGAAGGGGCCGATGCACTTTAAATATGTCTAGATTCAATGTCATTCCTTTGGTGTAGTGTGGTAGGTAGGAGAGGGGGTGTCAGCTTATGTATCATCCTCGTCACTTAACCGAGGTTTAAAATTGCCAGGCCTGTTGCCAACAGCCTCGTGTTGGTTTATAATGCGACGTTAATGTAACTTTCATTGTGCCTGACGAGCAAAACAAGTAAATTTCCAACCAATGTAATCCCAAAGTTGATCAATGGGTGGGCATATCCAGAAAACACCCCAGTCACGAAAGAAGCAAAACATGTCTTGTAATGATAAGAGCTTTTACACTCGGATCAATATTTGAACGAGAACTGTCTGTCTGAAGTACTTGAGGTGCAAGGTCTTCCGTTTCTCAACTTTTCTTATGTAGGATACGCGCTATTCATGAATTTCGCAATTCTGACTAGGCATGGTGGTCTGTGACATTGAATAACACACTAGACCCAAATACCAGAGAGTCGCCCGGTTTGATACTGCATAAGATATTTCGAAAAAAAGGTCCACTTCTACAATGTCCATCTTTCTTGACCAAATTGTAGCAGGACTCTTCCACGAAAACAATTGGTTGCCAATAGCCTCACCATTTGTTGTGTTTATGAGCCCATTTTAGCTGGAGCGTCGGTGGTTCAGCTTCAAAAGAATCTCGCTGAATAAATTTCTTGAACTCATTCCATGATTTAATGGACATTGATTAACACGGGGCTGGCGATAACGTACCTATAGACGTGCTCCAATGTAGTGCCAATTCACCAGAGGGCACTGTACCGCGTCATCCCCGCAACACGATAAGCTGTCTATCTTCTGGAATTAATACCACTATTGGGATTTTGATGCCTACTTTTCCACGGCCTATCACTTACACACATGCACATCATGGTTCCGGAATCGCGTTTAGTGTTTGTAATGATTTCATAGTATAAAAGTTCACCCACTGAGGTCAATTATATGGTCCCGTTTCAACTTCGTTTGTTGTTCGTATGGTACTCCGCGTTTTTGGCGAGACCTATCGACTTCAAACTAATTGTTTGCAACAGTCAAACTAGGATTCAGCGCACTTCTATAGTACAGCTTATACACTCACTGCTCACTCAGAAGCTTAAAAGGTATTTTTCGATCCACACATCGTCATCGGCTTTACCTACCCTGCAAATTTCATTTAATGCACACGATTCCTTCGTGGTGTTGCAATTTTCATCAACAGTAATGTTTGTAGAACACCAATAATTATTATTTTGGCATAAATTTAGTAATTATTGAAAATATTTTTATTATTTATGTGCGATACGAGTACTTTCGGATCTGTATTTTCATAAATGTACTATTGGTTTTTATGTAAACAATTTCACCATCAATAGAATTTGCCATATGTGTTAGAACATGCTTCAGATCCAACTTTTTGCAAGATTTTCGGCTTGGATAGCATTGAATTTTTTCAAATTAATATCCTCGACTGGAGTCTATTAATCTCATCCGTTAAAGCGTGGATGACTTCTGGAATACCGTTTTGTAACTTAAGATTTCATTTTCTTAAGCGAAATAAATCAATTTTCCGTAGGGATACGTCATTTTTTTACCAATGTTATCGAAATTTCCCCCAAACAATACATACCATTTTAAAAATAATTACATTCTTATATTTTGGTAAAATATTAAATGTTGGATACTTTTAAATGACACACCTTGCAAGGGATTTATGTTTTCAGTTTATTTCTTTTAATTCAACAGTTATTACTTTTATAATTTAGCTACTGATTTTGCATGATTGGCATGCTATTCGATTTTGAACTTCCCACAACATTCCATTATTTAAATATATTTTCATGGTCCGGGATGTATCGTTTTTTTGGTCATGTGCGGTAATTTTGTCTTCCGCAGGCACCAAACTTGCGGCAACTGTTCCTCTTACTCAAGACGAAGAGAACAGAACCCCCGTCCGAAAAACATAGACACCATTGCGTTCTGTACTTAAATGGAAGCAAGGACACATGGAATAAACAGACTATGCGACTCAACACCCTCAAACTCAAAACAATGGGGAAAATTAAAAAAAAAATTGTCATTTTGCTTCATTTCATTTTTAATTGCATATTGTGACTGATATAATATAAGCATTTGCATCGAAATTCAGTGTATTAATTGCTACAAGAAGCTGACTTGTAGCGAATGGATGAAGTTGAAGTTTAATTATTACATGGTGTATGGTGAATATTATTCTATACATTGCTGCTGAAATCGATAGTTATAGACATGTGTTTGTGGTCCTAACTGTGTTCAATTTGATGGCACAATCTGTCATAACGTGGATAAGGTATCATGGAGATCATACACAAGACTATGACTGATCATGAGAAAAATCTAGAAAAAATACAAATGATTTCTACTCGCTGCAAATTATGAGAGCTTAAGGTAAAATTCATTGGGTAAAAATATTTCGTATATAGTAAATGAACAAGGCAGCCTTGAAAAAATCACCATCAAGGATGAATGCTTTAATCGAAAAAGAACTGGGCAATAATGTAAACCTAATTGGACTAATTGAAATATTACATACATTTTTACCATATGCAATTTCAAGGTTATGCTAGATTCAACAGTACTTCACAAGCACCTGCGTGTCACTGCTTTTTTTTTGGAACTTGGACATAAATTCTTCAAATATTCAAGCATATTCGATAATTGAACGTTCACGTCAAGCAGTCTGAACTGAACTGGGAAACGTATAACTAGAAACTGTGCGTAAAAAGTGTTGAAAATTGAAATTTCTTTAAATTGCTCTCTTGTAAATTTTATGTACTTAATCGTGTGTGTGTGTTTTGCTATCTCTGTTTTGATGTGCTACATTGAATGGATATTTTTTGTATTTCTGTGCTTTGATTGAAATTACGGCTTTTCTTTATAATTAATGCATCAACTTTTATAATTAATTTTAAGAAACCTCTAGTATAAAATTATTTTATCCTATACCTTTATGGAAAAGCAGTATCGATCATATTCTGCAATATTCAATGTGAAATGGATTGAATTTGGCTGTTATTATTTAGTTAAGCCATTAACATTAACGCGATTTTAAAAATGCATTTATTGTTCTTTTCACTTAATATTTTTTTTCTTTGGGTTTCTTATTAGCTTACAGGATTTCTACAATTTGGATCAATTTGCTATAAAAAACCGGATCAATGAGTATGAACGTGTTTCAACTAAATATAATACTCATTTTAAAATTATATTAAAATTTATATGTAATTGAATTGACTAGGAAAGGATAAATTATTTTTAAAATAAATTCTAAAAATCAAATATTTAATATTATTTAAATAGCGCCATTAACTCTTTTATTTTCAAACTAATATTTGCAATCTATTGTTATGTAATCTTTTAACTTAAATTTTCATAATAATAATTATTGTTGTAATTTCAATTAAAAAATACTTTAAAAAAGCAAAAAAATAATTTCATTATTAACTCTGCGAGTAAATTTTTTTTTGTTTTAAATTTTATCGCAGTGGATAAATTGTGAATAAATTTAATTAAATAATCACTAGTGTTTCGTTGTTCGGCTTAAATCATATTTTATAAAATGTATTGATATTTTCGTAAACTTCAGTACTATAAATATGCTTAAAGAAAATATTTAATTCACATGCAAATATTTAAAGCATTTGTTTCGGTTTATAGTACCAATTATGTTCTTTAAAAAATTTAGATTGAAAGGACATATCATTAGCTCAAATCAATATAACTTATTGTATAATTGATAAAAATGAATTGTATGTATAAAAAATAAAAATTGTGTGCGTTGCAATGTTGAGAAAAGAGCTCGTTTTAATTTAAAAATGTGACATTGGTTTATTAATATTATAATAGCATTAAGTCTTAATTAAAATGTTTTTCTATTTAATTATTATTTAATTACTATCTTTTTACATTAAATTCATGTAATATTATCTGTCTCATCTTTTTATTATGCTTTTCCATAAAAAATTCATCAACTTAAAAATATAGTTTTTAATCTTATTTTCCCCAAAAGCATTCCTAAAAAATTGAAGAATATATCTTTAACTCTTACTTATTTTTTTAGTTAATCCAAAATGAAGTGACAAATCAAAATCTTTTTTTTAAAAAAAGAATGCTTTTTAAAATGTATATTATTTCTTAGATCTGTGTGAATATATGCTTATTATATTCGGGTCTAATAATATTTTCAATCAGAATTATTTTGAAATTGCTATTTAAATATAGTCCTCGAAAATGTCACATGCTAAAAATTTTTTTTATGTTTTTCTAAAGTTATTAAGCCAATAACAATTTCATTAGATTATAGAATATTAATTATATTCACCGCGTATATGAGTTTAAAATTATGAATAGAAAAAACGAATTTTAGTTTAACTCGCATAAAATGAGTTGTAAATTTAACTCTACACATACATCATGATATAAAAAGACATTCCATAGTTTTCTATTAACTGTTTCAAAAATTGTATAATCTATACTACATTTGTGAATAAAAATATGTGTTTAGTTTTATTTCACTGTCTGCATTGAAAGAAAGATAATGCGCAGCTATCATATGTGATCAAAAGCATACTTTGAACAAAGAGTAGGTTGTCTTGTTTTATAAAATAATATATGTATTTTTCATGTTTTAGGAATGATTATTAACTATGTAAATTGTTCCGCAACTACACTTACACATATGTGATTGGTAATTTTTAGTTCTTTGGTAACTGGTTCATGTTAATTTCATATGGTTATGAATATTTTTAACAACGGTATAACATTTCTTTGTTATATATGTCTATTAATTCTATTTGCTTTTGCGTTATAAAAGGCTATGATAGATATTTATTTCTAATATTTTATCAGAAAATGCTATATAAAATAGTTTAATTTGAATTGCTCCGCATATAAATTTGTTAACATTGCCTTTTTTATCAATCCTAAACTAATTTTATTTAATGCAATCCATTCCAAAATTTATTTATTTTTCAAATTTATTTATTTTATTCATTATAGTTATGTATAACTAATTATGGTTGTTATATTTAATAATAGTTTTATAATTAAAAAAAATTTGTTGCAAGTTTCTTTTGTATAAAAATAAGTCTTTAACTTCTTTAACTATATTTCTTTCAGATATTGTATCTTAAATAAGTTAAAATAGTTAGTATAGTTAATTAATTCGCTACACAATTCTGTGCAATTTATGCTACAAAAAATTACCTTAAGATTGGATTTGAAATCAAACAAAATAATTTATATTAAATAATCATTACGAATATGAACAATTAATATAAATATAATTTGAGTCAAAGTGAACCAGTTACTATGCAAAATGTCTTTGTTTTGGAGGAAAACTTCTTATTTACATTCATTTCATTATTAAAAGCTTTTTCTTAATGTCTATAGAAATATTTACATACCGAAAAATAATTATGGTATAAAATAGCTTGCAGCATTTGAAGAATACAGCACTTGAAATGTTAGCAGTGTTTGTTACAAGACTGCTCAAATTCAGAGTATTTTAAAAATAAATATGGAAAAAAAATCTATTTATTTATGCTCTCTAGTGATGTGTGTAAAATAATTGCGCTGTCGTAATATTTATCATGAAAATGTTTTCTTTATCATTTAACATAGTTATATCCATTATATGTAAAAAACGATAGCATTGTATGTATATTTGCTGGAGAATATAGTATATCTATGTATCATGAATTGTTGTGTAACATACTGCTATGTATATCTGCTGGTTGTTTCAAGTATTGTATAACGTGGCTTTGTTAAGCCGCAAAACCCGCATCTTGAATATAACGCGACTGTTAAACTATTCAATGTTTTTTTGAATTAAAATGTTGTTTATGCATTCTACGTTGTTCTTTCTTAGTCTTTTCTGAGTAGGTAACATCACTAGTAACTAATACCGTTGGTGCTTTACTGTAAATGATTAACTTCTTTAATACAAAATATATTTCTGAATTCTTTTCTCAGAAAAATTAACAAAACGTAAAATTTATAACACTGCATGGTTTTTTTAGGAAGAGTTAAGTATTTAACTAATTTCAAAATCTTAAAAAAATCAAAAGTAACATAAAATGTAACCCTCTATACCTACTATCGGACCCTGCTAAAGGTATGGGAGGAAGTGAAGGACGACTCGATATAATACTTTTTAATTATTTATTTAGCACACTAATTATCACAGACAAGATTCAATTAATCAGATAGAATGGGATGTTTCCCCAAAAAAAAGCAGGGAAGGGGGATTTTCTACGACCGTCGCGAGTTCGGAGAACACGTATAATCAATAGATACACCTTTTATGGATTAATCCCCTACTCTAATGTTTGATTTACACTTAAACTATGTGACCAATCGTCACTTAAATCTCTTTAACAATTTAAAGCTCGAAACGCGCTATCAATATAACTAATACGCGATGGGTAGATATTCTTCCTTATCTTCTACTTCTTAATATTTCAATGTCCAGGCAACTTCGTCTAATCATCTATCCTCCTCTATCTATCTAGCAATCAAACTTATAATATATATTCTGACCTAATCTGCATATCACGGTTTCTTCTTCAGAAAGGGTTGTAGTCATTCATAGCCCAAAGATTTCTCTAGAGTGTTATTAGAAGGACGCGTATAGATCCGTCACAAACAGTAGCATGACCACAATAATTTGGAAAATAATAAGTAGTCTACGTGGCTAAGTCGATTCATAAGTACAAGTCCAGGTACCACCAGAGCATCATTTTGTAGAGAAAATGCTAAACTTTAAATCTGTCATCACATTGGCGTGGTATGAAAATAGTTTGGCGAGTGAAGTGCCGCCTCAAATATCATCCTCGCCACTTGACCTTAGTTCAAAGCTATGGGATTTGTCGCCAATGGCGCTTTTGTAGCTTCAGAATGCGACCTAAATAAACACTCAATAATTATTACTAAACAGGATAAACTTACAACACATAACATACAGCACTAACAGAAAAAGTTCAAAAGTTTTAAACACCCCTTTTTCTTCGAAAATTCGTAACAATGCCATAAAATTACAGCATTCTCTTAAAAATTAGACTTGAGAAAACTGCATTTAGTTGATGCACTAAGAAATTTTTTGCCATCAATGAATTGAGGGTTCTAGATTTGTTTTGCTATTTTTTTCTAATTTAGTTTTTACTTTTTTAAACTAAAAATAATTAAATTGCACTATCTAAAAAATGTGTCGCATAAAAAAATACATAAATATTCACTGAACTTATAATTTGTCATTCATCTAGTACCATTTACTTTCTTAATTTAATTAATATATTTTAATAATTAATAAATAATTCTGTATCTTACCAGCAGTTTATTAATTTCAATACTTAATTATTTTTTAAAAAAATTAATTATTCAAGTTTCTAAATGCGTTTATTCGAACACTGACGCAAATGAGACGAATGTACTAAGCATATTTTTAATCTCGTTTACTGTTCTCTGCAATGCATAATTAATGGATTTATGAGTTGTTTGTTATTATCTATGCATTAATCATATTGGTGAGCGGGAGTACACATATTACATAGTATCCAAAACTAGACAAGATTGATAAGAAACACTTGTAAAACTTGAAATATCTGGTTATTTGTATTAAAAAATCTGATTTTTGTGCCAATCAGTGTTTGACTTTATCTGCTAAACTCAACTTATCATAAATCTAATTGCATATTTAATGATTCTAATTTATTTGAATTTATGTCATGTATCTTATGAGATTACAATAATTTACTCCATATGATAGGATTTGATCTTAGAAAGCAATCTGCATCTCTATATAATTATGTTTCTCATGTTAGTAGTTATTCACATAAAGCTTTCCATACAATTAACTTTGAGCACAAATGACATTTAAATTAGTTCTTTTAATTTAAAATTTTCAGTTTTTTTTAACACATTAAACACATTTTTTATCTCCACGAAGTAAGATTTTTGCGTTGGTTAATGTTGTTTTAATTCCGAAATTTTAATTCTTTATGATTGCGTTTTTAAGATGTAACAAAATTTTTTTATAAATTCTGAAATAGCATTTTTAAATTTACAATATATTATAATAAAGTAGGGAAAATTGTGCATTTATAAAGACGAAACGGTTTAATTTTTCTTTCATTAGTTGAAAAAGTTTTAAGCAACCGAAAACGGCCTCTTAAATTTTAAAGATAACACTATGATTCTTACTTAAAATAAAAGTTTTAATTAATTAGGAATAATGTGCTAAAAAAGCAAAGAAAAATAGCTGATGTTTTTTTTTCTTTCGGAAAGAAAAAAAAGCGATGCGTTTTATTGTTGAAGGATGAATTTATTGATAATACAAAGTAATTAAATAAATTTAACATATATAAGGGAAGACAATTCATGTTTTTAATGCTTTCATTTTTTTTCGTATTTTCTGAATACTCGCAAATGAATACTTTCATGGCGCTTATATAAATGTTTTCCGTATTAATTGTGTAATTTTAGCGTTGAAAAAAATGTAAAGTATTCACGCATTTCTTTTTATTTAATCAAAGTTTTCAAAGAACTTTTGAAAAAAGGAATATATTTGTATAAATTTATTTAAAAATTCTTAACTTACCTTCAATTGTAAAATTTAATAAATCAATAAATAAATGTATATTCTAACAGAAAAAGATGGTATAACGAATTTCTTTATAATCACCTATAAATGAATAATTTAATTAATTTTTAATTTATCTTTAAAATATTAGATTTTTTTTGTTCATTTTTCTAGGTACTTCAGTTTTTGATTTATAATTTATTTATTTCGCTAATATTCTCCTTCTGATATCTACTACAATGCTTGTTCATGTGTGTAATATTCATCTACTAATATCTACAACATTCTTCTAGTGACTGCCCCCCACTCCAAAGGTAGGTTGTACTGAATCTAAAGACAAATTTTCAATCTTTCATTTACTCGAACAAGAGCTGATAGTGATTAATGTCTTGTTCCGACAATCTGTAGTTCGTGCATTCTATGCCTGGAAGAAATTTTATCCTACACGGCTGAGAATGATAAATTTTAATATTTCGATAAAATCCCTCAGCTTTTCTTCGTGTTTTACTTTTATAGTATTGTAAATCTTTTTCCTCTCGTATATTGTATTATTGAGTTTTTAATTATTAATTCGTCTTAGGAATAAAAGTTTAAATTATTCGAATCTTTAAAAATATATAGAACGTTCAAAGAATATTTATATATAGCTCCAACTAAACCATAATTTTCAATTTTTAATCATTCTTCTATGCTTTCGGTTTGGGTTTTTAAAAAGTTAGAAGTTTCGAAATGGTTAATTTTTATATTATAAATAAAATATTTCGAATAATATTATGCTACAGTGACTGTTTCATGCTCATTCTAATTTGGCATATTTCTGTAGTGTTAATTATAAGAAACTTATCATCCCAAAATTGTCTAAATGATAACTGAAATCAATCATGTATATATTTTTTTTGTACAGAATTTAATCCTCTTTGAAAAAACTAATTTGACCTTTTACAGCAAAAATGCAGTTATAAAGTAATCTCGAAAAGGCCTTGTATTTTGACAAATTTATTCACGATTTTAAGACAAAAAATTTCTTAGTAACTTACAATTGCCTTTCTGAGCGATTGGAACTTATCCTTAAAATCACTTAGGTACTTAATTTTTAAAAATAACTAATGTTTCCTTTTAAATTGATCACGAGATTTTATTTTTCTCTTTTTGAATGAAGAAAAGAGTGATTCTCAGTCTCATTTATTGCTTATTATATCCAATGTAGCAATATCACTGTTACTAACGAAATCAAATGCAATATTCACAAAGTAGAGGTGCTTCGTAATGTAAATTTGAAAATAAATTGTGCTTTCTAACTATATTTGCATTGGCCTTTTCGACTTAGTTACGTTTTTCTTAGTTGTACCTGCAGAGCGTAGGATTATTTATATACTGGAGTGATATTTGTATCCATGTTAAATTTTAATATATATATAACTTTCATGTAACAAGTTTCAGTCATATTTAAAATTTTATTATTTTGGAAATTGTCAATCTAATAATGTTATTTTGTCGTTTCTTTTTGTTATCCATTGTATCAGCTTCTACTAATTCTAAAATTAACTACAAGAATTTAAATAAAAAATATATATGCGTAAATCGTTATTTTATTATACAAAGTAAAAATAGATTCTTTATCAAACTTAAATTACTTAATTTTAGTTCTATTTCAGTGCTAAGACCTTTGAACATAATTACCTTCATTGATTATTTTTAAAAGTATGTAGACCAGAACGGCTTCATAATTATGCTGCCTTTAATGTTTAATTGCTTTAGAAGCTTCGTTGCTTTTCTTTTAAATAAAAGTCGGGTAGATAAGGTTTTAATTAGTTCATTAGTGTCATCATTTTTACAGCCTTAGGGGCTGTAAAATACAACTCCAACAAATGATGATAAATCAATTATTATTATACCTAAGCACCATCACATTTTTATTGATAATTACTTGTATTTTAAATTTTCCCATTCCTTAGGCGCGCGGATGCCTTTTCACTATAATTAAAATAATGCATTAAAATAAGTATAGTCTTAAAACGAGATTGTTTTTAAAAAAGTTAGAAAGTGTAAATAAGGTTCGTTATCAAAATTGTTTCCGTTAAAAATGGATACTTGGAAACTTTATTAATATTTTTTTCCAGAAAGTTGTATCGAATAGTTCATTTGTTTTCGATACAATGTTACTCAAAACTTCAAATAATATAAACGTGCTTCCTCTTATTATAGAAATCTAATAAATATTTATGCATTTGAACTTTCTCAATATGTGTCTGTAGAAAGGCCTTTTAAGCTTTATGTAATTATATTTATTGATATTTAAAAAAGGAGGTCGTAATACTAATTCAAAAAAAGAAAAATGTTTTTCTCTTATGCTTGTATTAATTTGTCATATGTCTTAATTTATGATTTATGAAAACTAAATTTTATTTTCTTCCCAAATTTTGTATAGTCTTTTTAATTAACTATTAAAATATTACTTATGTTTTTTTTTAATATACTGAGCTGTACAAATCTTTTTTTTTCGTATAAAAGCTCGAATTTAGTAATACAGTTTTAGCCATAACCAATTATTGTTTCTTCTCCTCTACTTACGTTTTACTTAGTCAGTATTTTTAACAGTTTATGGAATATTTCATCCATGGTTTATTTTTTCTTTAAAAATCAATTATTTTACTATACATAGCCATTTCAATATTATAAGCGGTAGATTGTAGAATCTATTTATTTTTAAGTATTCCTATGTATTTAATGCCTCTATCCCACAGCAGTTAGTCTTCGATTTCAATTTATTCATGTATAACAAACAACACACGACTTGTGTTTGCGCCTTGCAATCACCGTACGACATTACGACCTCATTTCGCTTAAATGCTACTAGTAGTTGTTGTAAACCAAATTTAATATGATTTAGTGTTAGCATGGAGTAACAAATTAACTAGTGGAGTTTTGTCCTAATCCTTCCTTTTTTGCAAGCTCATATTAAGCCCTTTTTGTTGATGAGGTATGATTTTTTACGGCCTGCCTTCTTCAGTGCCGTCCAGCATTGCTTCTTAAATCCCCAAATAAAGAAATTATCCCTTGAGAAGGGAAAAAGAGAGCTTTTGTTTGGAAAGTTTCGTGTCGTTAGAAGTCACGTCGAGGCGTTAGAGCGGCTCTTAGGATATGAAAAAAGGGCAGAGCAATTCCCTGAAACTGCAGGCTCTAGTGTTGGGGGAGGGGTCGTGTGTGTTCTTAGAAATGAAAAAAGAAATCGATAATCCTATTACTTGGTTTCTAGAATTTTCATTTCATGTTTGAAGTACAAAATTGTGCTCCATGTTTGAGTGATTTTTTCCCCTTCTGTTAAATTACGGTGGGACAAATTAGATCCTCACTTAACTTCACTAGAAGTCACAATGATAAGAGTAATTTAGAAAATAACACAGTCACTTATTTATTTACTTTTCATACTTGAAATTCCTCAAATTTTATTGCATGTTATAATTTTATAGTAGCATATTTGTTTATCTTTTTTAAAGCAAAATTAATGTTCATATTTTTGGGGGGGGGATATGAATCATATAAACTTGATTCTAAGTCTTTGAGTATTAATTAAACGTTTTAAAAACTGTATGTGTATGTTCAGATAAAATTCAGCACCCATATCTACACCTGAATAAAAGGAATTTTCGGTAAAATATGTGCTATTGAAAACGCATAAATAAGTAAATTTTTTATTAAAAAAATAAAATACTTAAATAAAAACCACTACTATATTAAAGTTTAAATGAACTTTCATTTTTTCACTTTGTTGCTTATTTTTATCTCTCTAATATGCTAATTCATTGAATACTTTGAAGAGTGTATGGTCAGATTTCTCGTGATAATTCCCATAAAAACTACGTTCGAAAAAAGTATTCAAAAATTGCTGCGTTTACAAAAAGGGGTTAACATATATTTCGTATTGATTGGCTTTTCTGCTAATGTCGTAAATTCACGTCTCCAGTTTTCAAAGCTTTGAGCTACATTAATATAATTACTATTTTGCATATGCTCTTTACATTTTTAGTTTTTATTCGAATTTAAATCCAAATGTACGAGGCATTCGCATATTTTAATTGAATTCCCTTGTATCTCAAAGTATCAACTTTTATTTTCCTTTCTTTTGTAAATTTGCAGGAATATAAATTTATTTTATGTGTTTCAGATTTGGTTAAATAATTAATATTACCTTTTTAAACTCATATTTTAATTTTTATTTTCAGAAATGCATTTGAGTAATTTAATATTTAATGAACCGCGATTGTTATGAATGTGAAATGTCAGAATTGGAATTAAACAGATTTAGGACAAAAGTATTACACTGAATTCATTAGTTTGGTCGTCTGGATTTCCCTAATTCATTATGCACTAACACGCAATTACTGAAGTCATGATATTTTCATTATATTTTTGTCGTAACGCTAAGTATAATAAGGGACTCTGAAATAGTTAGAGAAATTCGTGACTGTATTTAGCAGTGACACGGGAAACTATGTAGAGACATTCCTACGAAATAAATATTAAGCATGGCGTGATTATTTTAAATAGCAAACTACGTTCTGAATAAAATGTGATTCTAAATTCCTACTAGTTTCACCGACTACTGTCATAAAGTCAGATTTATGCATACACTCTTATTTTGTATTTTGTCAATTAGTACGAACTAGATTGAATAGATAAGTTGTGGATTTTAGCTAGGATAAATGCCTTTAAAGTGCTTTGTTTATATTTTGATTTGATTCTTTAAAACACAGGTTCCCAAACTTTTTTGTCTCATAGACCCCTTGGCATGTTTTTTGGTATGGCGTAGACCCCCTACGTACTCAATACTGATTTTTTTCAAATTTATCAATTTAAATGTCTTTTTAACAGCTGGTATAGTGCTACTTACTTTAAAAGATTTAAATTTCTAACTGTAGTGAAGTTTCGTGTTTAAAACTTAAGAAGCACATGTTAAGGAAATTAAAATTTAATTAATGCATAAAATAACTGAACAACAAACAAATGCTTTTAATGGGAGGGATGAATCTAGTGTTTCAATAACAAATTTTCCACATTTGGCATCAATCTTGTCAGATTTAACCCTAAATGTCATTGATTAGTATATATATAGTGTCCAGTCTTTTTTCTTTCTTTTTTTTTATCTGGAGTTTGACAACTTTGCTGAGACTTCCACTAAGGAAAAGCAATTAAAAACTTTTCCAAGATATTCCATTATTAGGGATAAAAAATAGGAATATCTTTTTGAAGCCAAAAATGCTGATATCAGTTTCTAAACTTTACTTCAATATCTTCGTTAGAGTCTATTCCTATCAATTCCTCTCGTAATGTGACATTCCTCTTTCGATGTGATCGTATGAATTCATTGCCTACTGTTGTATCACTATAATCAAATCATTCTCAAATCTAGTTTCAAAAGCTGAATAAAGGGCTTTTAAATGTTAAATGTAGGTTAAAATGTCATTTTCCGGGCAGATTGTCTGTGACAAATTAAGAAACTGGGAAAATTTTCAACGTTAATTTTTTACTTCTTTAGCTTAATTCCTGCAAAAAACGCCGAAATGATGGTCGTTCTAATAAAATTTATGCTGTTGCCTAGGAACTGCAAATTAACTTCATTTAATTTAGGAAATATATTAGTTAAATAAGTAATTGATTGGTTGCTTAAATTTTCTTTTAAAAATAAAGTCATGATCTGATTAAATGAGAGCCATCATCGTAGACCCCATTAATACTTCATAGACCCCCAAATTATTTTTTCGCTGCCGTGGACCCCTTGAAGGTCGTCATAGACCCCTGGGGGTCCATATAGACCACTTTGGGAATCACTGCTTTAAAATCTACACTATTAGTTTTCTAAGATCAATAATCACGTTTTTTCTTTTTTTGTAAAAACATAAATTTTAATATTAGATGTATTTTAGTGAATACAAAGGCTTTTTTATTTGAATACTTCTATAATTAACTTAAAACTGAATAAATTATCAATTAAATGAAAAGAAGCAATTATTATGTTTATATATACATAAATGTGTTGAATTCGTTCTTCGTCTTAGTTAAAATTTTAGTAATTTCTACTTAAGAAATTGTCTATGTATTTTGAAATGACATATGCTAATCAATAAACGTTTGAAAGATTTCTCATCTTACAATTAAGTTACTCGCTGTTATTGAAATGTAAAAGCAGTTTCAAAATTTTTAAATACAAAATACGTGTCACATTTCTTTTTTCTGTGGTGTACGTATTTTTATATGCAAGGTATGACGGAAAAATCAAGAGTAAGTGTGTAACTTGAAAAAAAGTAGAGTTGGCAACAACTGTTTTCGTGACGTCATCCCACACACCTCTATCCATGTGGCTAGTTTCGCCTTTAACGATCACGCCAGTTGGAAGCACTACGTCATAGAGTGAACACGTGCAACTGCACTCTTCCGGAAATATGTCGAATCAACATCGTTTGTCATGGAACTTAAGAAATCGGTCGTCATGGAAACATTTCAAATATTAAACGAGATTTATAGAGATGAAACTTTGTCTCATGCACATTGTTTGAAAGGCATCAGCGGTTTTCAAGGGTGTAGGGATAGTGTGGACGACGATGAACGCGCTGAGCGCCCAAGGTCAGTGATTACTGACCAAAACATTGCTAGAATTCATGCTATGAAAGGGTTCCTACTTCTGACTGATCTTTACGCGATCTTCAAATAACAAGTTCTTTTGGGCCAACAAATATTAACCGATTTTCTCTTAAAGAAGGAAACGTGATATGTGCAAATTAAGTTTATTACACATATTCCTACTTCGCGAGTTTAAGAGTTAGTGAATTGTGAGTGGATTAGATGTGAAGAGAATAGTGAATAGTTAGTGCATTGGCAGTGAAGAGTATTCTTTTCACTGCCAATTCACTTAACTATTCACAGGTAGGTAAACAGAAAGTTAGAAAGTCAGAAGTTTAGCTAACAAGAGGTGACAAGACAGTTACAAGGAAAAAGATTACATTCAGGAAGTGTTAAAGATAAGTTGGATTGACTAGAAGACTGCCTAAGTTCAGGTACTGTCAACTTCATATTACGTGGATGTTTAAAGTGGTTAGGCAGACATTAAATAAGTAGGCTCTGTGTAAAGTAATATTAAGAAGAGCCACATTATTGAACATATTCCCCCAAACGCAAATCTCGTCTCTTCTCTATGTTGCTTGACTGAATTATCCTATTTAAAGTGTTATTTGTGTTTGAGTCGATTATAGTGATAAATAAAATAATTGAAATTTATCATGTCGAATGATCCTTTAATTCCTTCCACATTTTTAGCTAAGTCACAGGGTAGAAAGGATTTGGGCTCGTCTCACACTCACATCAGTGGTCAGACTGTTAATCTATACTACCACATTGAAGTACTAAAGAGACTTCATTAAAAAATTAGATAAAAAAGACCAGAATTGGAGAGTGATGGATGGCTGTTGAACCAAGAGAATGCACACGCTCAAGCGGCACCATTTTTTAAACAGTTTCTGATCGGTAAAACCATTACTGTGATAAGAGATCCACCTTATTCACCTGATTTGGCACCATGCGACTTTTTTATTTCCTACATTTGAATCTTTCTTAAAGGGGATCCATTTCACCTCAGTTGAAGAGGTTCAGGCAAAAACGGAGCATCTCCTGCAGGGCCTTTCAAAATCCTCGTTCCATAACTGTTACCAGCAATGGCAACACCAAATATAGAAGTGTGTGAATGCTGAAGGAGACTACTTTGAAGGTGATAACGTCACGGAGATTCTGTTCGTACAATGATTTATTGGAACATTCTCCTGTGTGTATACGTGCTTGTGTGTGTGTCACGCCTCGTATATGAAGTGAAACATGGTTTCAAAAATTTAAAATGTAATTAATAGTTCCAAAAGGAATATCCATTTTTTCCCCTCAAAGGTTTAACAACATTAGTCCTGCATCACTAGCTCAATAGATATAAAAATAAATGGACCCTTTTAAATATCTGGAGGCAAACATATTTCTGGTTCCATAGCTCTTTATATTACACTTATTTAGTTTATGAAATAACTGTTGTGAATTATGGACCGGGTGGTCTGAGTGGGTGGAGCGTGGTTGACACCACCCTCAGACCCCAACTGGTCTACCTCAATAGAAACCATATGGTAACGGATTCTGTCTCAGTTGAATCTGGAACTTAGCTTCAGGATAACTAGAGTGCTGATGTTTACTCGTAATTCTTGGCTTCGGCGTACCAGGTGCCGTTGTTTACTAGGATTTTTATCTTGAATATTAGAATTATTCTCTTTAGTTTTAGTCTAATTAATGTAATGATTTAATTTGTTAAAGATTGTTAAGTTTATTGTTGAAAGTTATTGTTAACAATAAATCCAGGAAAAAGACAGTTCTAAGACTCCAGAACATTATTATTATATGTTTATAACACCACACACATACGCGCCAGTATTCATCATAATAACTGTTGTATTTCATTATCAACTCCACAATAACAAATCGTTTTTTTTTTTTGTCAAAGTTCAATTCGTTTTAGTTTTAAAAAATATCATTTAAAAAATTATTTAAGTGTACACAGAATGTGTATAATAATCACCTTTTTTTTCTTTTCCTATATTTATTTTTTAAGTCGATGTGTGTATTTTCTCCGATTATTTTCTAAATCATTATAATTTGATTATTCTTATTCATAGTTTATAAACTTTAAACAAGCTGTCAGTATACTTAAAAATATTTATTTAAAAGGCATTAGTGATAGTTTATTTCAAGCCTCTTTTAATTTTATGTAAAGGTCTTGAGATTTTGGAAAATATCCATGTCTCTTGAATTAACTAATAAAGCTAAATGTAGCGTCAATCGCACGGATATTCCTGCCATTTTTATATTGAGGTGTACAAGTTTATACATATTGGTAGATTGAGACTTGTGAGAGAAGTCTAAAAAACAAAATTATCATTAATAAATCATTGTAATGGATTTTTTAATGATAATAAAATAATTTTATACGTTAATGTGCTTAAAAATTCCTGTGTTTGTTTAATACACAATTGTCTAAGTAAGCTAAATTGGTTAATTTAAAATCAATGACTTATAATTCTGAAAAGAATATAATTCTGTGTGTGAAAGAATTCTATTCTATTGTGAATTTCGAGCACCATAACTTTTTTTCTCTCCTCTTCCTCCTTTTATTGCACTAATGCTCGTTACTTTTTCTATCGAAAATTCTGTAATAAATCATTTCATGTTGTATCTTTGAATTTCTCGTGATCCTCAGTAATCTCTAAGTCGCGTGTACAATGTTCTTTTTTACCAATTGTCACCAGGTATCATAGTTGGATCTGCGTATCCTAAGTATAATATAAATTTTAAAACTTTTTGTAACTTAATGTGAAAACCAAGAGTGTAATGTGCTATTTTTTTTAGGTGTTATCTCTTGGTCATAATCGAGAATTATTGATTCTTAAATTATCAACTTTCTCAGACATTACTAAGTTACCGATAAATATTATGTAACTGTAATAAAACACTATAACACTTTTGATTAAAAAACTAACAAATTCAATGAAATGTTAACTGAAAATTTGTCATTCTTTGGTGCGTGAATTTTTTAAATTTTATTATATCTAAAATTTTAAAAAAAATGTACACATTTTTAGGTTGAAGAACCATTTAAAGTACTGCAAATTTATTATTAAAATTTATTAAATTATTAAAATAATTTTCATTTAAAGTTATTTTTATTTTAAATATTTTTTAATATTTTGACTTTTGAGTGAAAACAGAAAGTTTTATTTTAACAAGAATGTATTCTAACCGAATGAAAAATTTACTGCAATATTATTAAAATCTTATTTTTTTTTTAAAAAAAAAGGTATCAGATTTCTTAAAATTGATTAGATTTTCAAAATTATTTCTACTAATAATAGTATGAGTAAATTCTTGTGATTTTTTTTCCGCTTTCCAAAATTATTTTAGCATAAAATTAGCTTATAAACCACTTATTTAATTATAAAATTATATAAGTGGCCTTATAATTATAAACCACTTATATAAACCTCTATTTTGATTTAGCCGCCTTCTTGTAATATTTAGCATTAAAATAAAATGCCAGACAGTTTTCCATATATTGCTGGAAACCCGACATTATATTATTTTTTCATTTAGTGTTTCATTCCACTGACAAAAATTTTTGCAGAACAATTTTCAAACTACAATTTTTGTTTCACATTAACAAATTTTACAAAAATTTGTAACCCATACTTATAATTGTTTTTAAAAAAAGTTTTTACAAAATTATTGAAGGAGAATGAATTTTTTTAAACAGGTATATCTCTCTAACAATCTTTATTACTATTTAGTCATCTTTAATAACTTAAATATTTAAATCAAACTGTTACTAGTCCGAATTCCAATGTAATATCGGAATACAGTATCTTGTGTTGTAATAGCATTGTGTTTCAATTCAATGTCTCATTCAAAATTCTTCTGCCAATCTTTTCTTGAAAAATAAATAATAAATTCTGTTAAGTGATAACTTGTACGCAATTTAAAATTTCATTATATGTTGGACTCTTCCAACATCTCTTATGTATTTCGTTTATTTTGAAAAAGAACTAATTTATTGCATATCCATTCCCAATATTCTAAATATCCCCTCATCTAACTACAAATCTGTCTTTTCCTCCTAGCTCTAACATTGTATCATCCCCCAGTGTGTTTACTTGACTTTTTCCTTCTCGAAATAACTCTGAGAAACTTCAAAGGCTCTTAAAAACAAAAGCCCAGATCTTTTGTGCCACTACGAAAGGGCCTAATTGTTAAAAGAGATTAACGATCCTAAACGAAAGCACTGCTACACGGTACAAAACAAAGCCTAATTGGTGGACGGGGGGTGGAACTTTGTATCGTAAAGAGTAATGTGACAAAAGGAACACCCCCTTCAATCATTTTTCAAATTAAAAGGATAGATAAACGGTTCAAGTTGAGTACTTTAACGGCACACCTTTTTCAAGAGCTCCCCTAAAATGACCCTGTTAATGATTTAGTTGGGTTTTGGGTATTACGTTACGTTAGGTTTAGAAGTATGGAATAATTTATGTGCCGTAAAAGATCACCCAGTTATGATTTGGTTCGTATAGGTGTAGGGCTGTTGTAAATGTTTAATGGAACAAGTATTATTTTGCTTCACTATAGCGTGTAATAACTTATTTCAGTGATTTGTTGTTGCAAATTATCGGTAATTTCAAGGATGAAGAAAGCTTTGATTTTGAGTTCAGGTTTCAAACATGATTGCGTTAATTCTATTGATAAAGAAGCATTTTCTTCTTAAGAGTAAGCAGTAGTAACCTCGTCGGAGTACTTTTGAAACCTTCTTAGGGTATATTTGTAACTCATCTAAATAAGATATTTTATTTTCCTGATTCATTGATAGTTTTCCAGAGAAATAATACATAATATTTTTATTTCGATTAAAAGTATAGCTCAAATTTTTGCATTCGTCTTTCGGCATTTTGGCTATACCTAATCATCTCTTTACATTAATGCTCAATAGTTTTGTAAATTTGAAAAAAAAAAATTTGTTTAATACCATATTTCCTCTCACATATTCAACCTGTAGAAGACTGTAAAGCATTGTTATTTTCTTCGTGCGACGCTAAAATTGGTTATTGATTGCTTAAAGTATCCGACTGGTTGCGACAACTTTTATTTATTTTTTATTTTTAATTGAGGTATGGGAATTTCTTTGTTGTTTTTAGATTTTTTTTAGTACATTTAAAGAAAAATATGCTAAAATTAAGAAGATAAAAATAAATTATTTTTACTAAAATGGGTAAAAATTGACAAAAAATAACGTAAATGCGGTCCATTCTGTACCAAAGTTCATTAACAATTTTTTAATTCTGATGTGCTGCTATGTTATTCATTGTCGAAATGACCTTCAGGATAAGAGCTGTTTTAATTTTTACAAAAAATAGAGCACTTTATCATAGTTACTATATGAAATTGCGTAAAAAAACAGTGATTATATTCACATAAGGGACTGTAAATTTTGTAATAAAACAGTGATTGGTAAGTCTGAAGGTTAAAACACTTCTACTATTATACAAAACTTACACAAAAAATTTCAGTTAATTATTTTTAAAACTTTTTTAGCAATCGCGCTGACCCCGTTTAATTATTTTCAAAAAAATCACATTTCGAGTAAAACGCGTTTTAAAGTGTGACATCTTGCTTATAGTAATGGCATCTGCTTTTACTAAAACACTTGTAGTTTTTGTTCTAGTGAACGGAAAATGATAAACTTAGTATTTTTATAAAGCTAATAAGATGGCCTATAAAATAAAATCATAAAAAAAGTTGTCAATTTTTGGCAAAATTCACAATTATAGGGTAGTCGGATACCTTAAGTCGAATAATGACAAAGGCACTGATCTCAAATTGAGACTTCATTGATAGAACTCGATGCATCTTTAGTTCATATATATAATTGCCGAAACTCCTAGAACTTTCCACACGCAGTACAAGTAATTATGCAAATAATTATACAGTTAATAATAATAATTAGAACAATACAGAAGAAACGATAGACTAAAATGTACACAAAAATCATTTTAGGCAACTCTCCTGCACAGCCAGGCTTGATCCGACGACCTACCACTCGAGAACTTGATACTTTGCCAACTGAGCTGTGAACTATTTGTCGTCACAATATTTAATAAATTGATTAATACATTAAGTTCTGTGTCATAGGGATTCCTTTAAATATGCTTTTTTCATGAGCTACGTTTAAAATTGTTTTCAAAAAATTTAATTTATAGTCCATTTATTTATATTTAGGAAAATATTAATTGCAAGGAAACAGTGTCCAAGGTTATACTATAAAAATTATAAATATATTTATAATAGCAAATATTACATATATTCATCTAAAAATAAATTATTTAACAAACGTAATTATAGTTAAAGATGTTGTTTTGATAGTGATCAGAAAAGCCTTTTAATAACTTCAAAAAATAAAGCGGGCTCTTTTCTCCAATTATATTATTAATCCTTTGTTATAAGGTGAACAGATGAATTTTATAATTCTATAATTCTGGAAAATCAACAGCAAAGTATCCTAGGAGCTTAATCGTTAATGCGAATTGCAAATGCTTTATGAACGAAAAAATTATACCTATACTGTTAACATATATGAAAGATACTCCTTTTTTGTGCTAAAAAGAACATATTTCAAATTTCTACTATATATTCTTCAAATATTCATAGCTTTTCTTAATTTTAAAAAATAAGCCGAGACACTTTTTTAAAAATAAATGAGTATTATATTGAAAACCTGCTTTCAAAAAAAAAAAAATATTTCTCTTTGAGAGAAATGATTTTTATACCAATTACTAGTCTTAAAATAACTTTCTATCGTATTATTCTCCCACGTATTAAGTTTTTATTGCACAAATCTCCTTTACACTTCTCTGAGTCACGTCGTGATAAAATGAGAGCAATTTTTTTTTATCGAATATGAAGGATGATATGATAAGTTATTATTTTTTTTGTGTGTCGTACCTTTTAATGTTAAGTGCTAAATATGTAATGTATTATGCTCTAACTAAAAATATAAAAATATTTTTTATTATTTCAAATAATGAGCAATTACTTATATTTCAAGGTTACGAAATTATCAAATAACCAATGAAATATAAAATATCCGCTGAATTTGTATGGATACTGTATAATCTGAAATTTTGTCAGGACATATGCTCCGGGTCCCATTCGCGGTTCTTACTAATTATGTTTAAGGAAATTGCTGTTTTACTAATTTATGATTATAAAATCGCTTCCCGTAGAAGAACTGATTGTTACAGTTATAGTAATCGAAACCCTCTTCAGAAAGAGGATTCTACGTCTTATTGAACAAGATACCTCGTCAAGTCAATACGAGTAGCACTATGTCGGATCTTAGTGAAAGATAAGGGATCAAATATTTGTTATAGAAATTGAGGTTAGTAATTTAGTTGATCTCTCTCCTTGTTTAAATAACCTTCTGATAGTAAATTGAAAGTAAAGTAAAGGTGCTGGTTTTACTATTATTATGTCTATTAAGTTGGTGTCCAACTTCACCAACGACCGCGCGGTCGCGACACATATATCAATAAAAATAATAATAATAAAGAGTTTATGTACCTGTTATCGGTGTAATACAAAGGCAGAAAGGTCCAGTTGCATAATTAATGATGACTGAACAATGGGCGATGATGGTGTGCAACTTGAAGTAGTTTTACATGTATTGGTGTCCTTTTTAACTAGCTCTCGAATAATATATCCTGTGGTCATGATAGAGCATAGTGGTTACAGACACGGACTAGAGTCCTAATGCCACTGAATACCCATCGTGTAGAAGAGGCCAATCCACATTAAATCTGTCGAGACTCAATGTCCTCGCAATGATGTGGTAATTATTAGATGGTCTTGGTACCTCAGGTATCACACTGGACCGTTCAAAATTACGAGGTCCGTCGCCGATAGCCATCATGTCGCTTAATAGTGCAGCCTTAATATTACTCTCACTCATTCGAATAATTTTTCCAGGAATATGAGTTTTCAAAAATCAAGTGTTTTTTTAAGCTGATTGACTGTTTCGAATGTATAAACTAGTTAGCTGTTTTTTTTTTTTTCCTTTTTACGATTACTTTTTTTTACGCTTCTGTACTTCTATGCATAGTATTGTACATATGTTAATATTGATTAAATGTATATATTTGTATTTATATAGAGAGAAACGAGTTGCAATACTTATAAATGAAGTTTTGTGTACTACACATTTCGTTAATTACCCTTGTACAAACAAAAACTTACTAATCACTCTTCTAAATCCCAAAGTTGTGATTCACCTGACAACTAATTACGAAACCACTCTTAAACCCATGGGAGATCTACCTTATGCCAACTAGTTTTTGCAACTTCACTCCTTTAAAGCCTCATTCCGTGTGTTTCTCATCAAAAGCGCCAGAAAACAATCTTTTTTTCCCTTTCTCTTATCCCCTTTTTCCCTTCTTTCCCATTCCTCATTAACTAAACGAAGAGCTTGGGTAAAAAAGTTTCTTGATTAAAGAAGAAAAAAGGAACGTCGATTGCTGAAATAGACACCGGAGAAGGGCCCCGGGGGAAGGTTTGAGCAGGGGCGAAGTAACAGATTGTGGTAGAACACATAACTGATGTTACCCTTTTCTTTCTACGATGTTCCTCCAGTCTTAGAATGCCTCGTTCAATCACTCTGAAGGAAGACATAGGGGAAAAAACAGAAGAAGAATAAGCAGTGAGATGGTGAGAGTCTGTATTATGAGTGCAATTTCGATGAGAGAACGCTCTGGTAGACTGTCTTCCTTCCTTCGCAAGTAAAATTAAGATCAAGAAATTGACTGGGGTATGAATAAAATAATGCTATGTTCAGTTTTGGGGGAAATAATTCTTCTATGATCAAATGATTCTCTTAACACTTAAAAATGTGCGTTATTGTCCCCAAATTTAATGAATTTCTTTATGTAGAGAAATTTTAAAAAGTTGTAACCTTAAAGGTCTAATAAATTTTGCTCATTTTATGTTCACGGTCTAGTCATATTTTCCTCCTCTGTATCGTTGGTAAATTGCAAAGCCGGGTTTATTGAGAACAAATTTAGGGAAATAATGATATTACAAAGAAACAAACATAAAATTTATTTGAATCATTTTTCGTATCAGTTTGTCAAAATATTTTTCATGATGCATAAAGCAAACTTAATGTCAGGTAGAAAAGTATGTTTTCAAGCAATTTTGAGAACGACCAATAAAACTTTGATTAATATATATCTGCATGTGTTGTAAAATTTATTTTACTTTGAAAATAATACATCCTAATAATATTGTAAATGTGAATGTAAGTCTTTGTTTGTTACGCTTTCACGCCTAAACCACTAAACTGATTTTAAAAATTCTTTCACCAATAGAAAGCTACATTATCAGCGAGTAACATAGGCTATATTTTATTCCCGTATTCTTACGAGGAACGGAAACTATATGGGTGAACGTGAAACTGAACGCCAAATTGGATGCCAAGCTGAGCTAATGAAGTCGTTGTTTTGGTTACTGGCGACCGATGCTCTCCACGAGACATAATATTACGCACACATGATAATACGCTGACACGTGTCATAATGTTTTTATGATAAGTTATCTCACTATTCAATTAAGTATGGCATCAGCTCTGTTTCGAATGCACTTTTAAAAATAATAAATAAGAGCTTCATAAACAAAACAATTAGAGTAACAAAAAATTTATAAGTTAACGGTTAGCTTTAATACTTTTTTCATTATTTATTTACATTTTTCAGTCACATTTAAACAATAGTTATCCTAATCTTAATAATATTATAAATGCGAATTTTCGTTTAATTGTTTGTTATGCTTTTACGCCCAAGCCGATTTTAAAAATTCTTTTATCAATGGAAAGCTATAGTATCAGCGAGTAACATAGGATTTATTTTATCCTCGAACCCACATTTTTTTAAAACTAAGCTCAACTTTAGAATATTTAAATTTCAATGGTCCCAGTCAAGCAATAAAAAATATATATTTTATTTATTTTATTATAATTATGACTTCGACAGCTATTTAAAGACATCAACGCGAGTGAAGCCGCGGGTAACAGCTAGTAGTATAATAATTTGTAAATTGGTTCATAATTCTGCTAGATAACATTTTTGACAAACATTCTTATTTTTGTCGTTTCATTATTTTAGTTTGTATTATTACAAGTTCTCTCATATTTGGTAATTTTCAACTTTCTTATGAAAGCTAAACATCTGAAGTATATAATCATAAAAATATCTAGACTGTGCACATATACTAGTTCAAGCATTTGAACACTTTTTTTGTTCTGTCTTGAAAATAGTTTTTTTTTAACTTACTTACAAAAGTTAAACATCTGAAGTTTATAATTATAAGAATCTCTAAACTGTACACATATACTAGTTCAAGCATTTTAACATTTTTTTTTTTTTTTTTTGAAAATAGTTTTGAAGCAACCTTTTAATGGTGCTTAATGTATTTCATTTTTAAAGGTCTTTAGCTATGCTTGTCGCGTTAATTTTGAATAATTTTTTTTTAGTTCAGAAAGGTCATTATTCGCGTTATGTCAACATATTGTTGGTCAAATGGTCACTATTTAATTTTTTTTAAATGTTATATCCCCCTCTTGCATCTATCTAAAATTGCTGTCTTTTCTCAAGTATCTGTTTACCATCTTGTTCAAGAGGTTAACCACATGAGCGATCATTCCTCATCTAAAGGTCCGAATTCATTTATCATTTCCTTGAAAGTTTGCCAAATTCACTGAAAGATAACCGAACGTGATAGTCTTTTACTTCTTTGTTCCATTTTGCCACTTATTTAATTTATCTACAAATTCTGTAATCTCCATCTTCAAAAGTATCCTATTTTGATTTTGCTGCTTATTTTTCTCTTGCTAACGTTTGTAATTTAAAATTCTTGATATTTTTTGTGGTACATGAAACATAGCTCTCACAGGTGCTTTGAAATTCGTCGTTAATGTTAAACCAATCAATGAACCGATACATGAAGCTAAATATTTGTTTCATGGGTGATAAAGGATGTAGTTTCCTATCATGTGAATATGCAATTACTGAATGTGAAAAAAAGTTCAAAGGAACTAATACATAGATGTAATTGGCTAAACGGTATGTTTTTGTGACATCATTTGTACTTACGAATAAAACCATCGACCTTTTATGCAGAAGAATTTTGACAAAAGTCTTTTTGAAAGGGCAAAAGACTTTGCCCTTTCAAAAATTGTTGCCAAGTTAGTCATCGTTATTATTATTGTGTTCGAAAATGCGTGGAAGCAGTTTCTACTAATGGCTGCATATTGCTACATTTGGCAACATCTTTTGATTTAACGTAAGATGTAGGTGATAAATATGATACTTAAGGTACCTACCATTATATTATTTTGTCGAGCTACCAGATTTATTTATTGAATCTTAAAATGCACCAACATATTTTTATATATGCTTTTTCTTCTATTATTTCCGACATTCTTCATTGAAAGATCGTGAAATAATTGACGTACAGTTAAAACATGTTTCATCTGTAATTTCATTGCCAGTGTTGAAAAGAAGGAACTCACTGCATTATTATTTAACACAATATATTATTAAGACTAAAATGTTAATGTTAAAAAGTTGCGACAAACGTTAAAGTATGAGAAAGAAATTATATTGATTAATCAATTTTAACGAAACTTAATGATTTTCTGCATACATTTTAGAAATGGTGTGAGTTTACTTACATATTATTCTGTTGGATATTCAACAATATTGCTATTATTCATATGTCTATAAATTATTGCTATTTTGTGTTAAGTTACAAAAAATTGATAAAACATATAAAAGACTTGTTGAATTGAAAAATTGTTGCATAGTTTTTCTTTGCTACAACCACAATATTCAGACTTGATTAAGACTCAGATACATTGTGGTATAGATATACTAGAGTGATAAATATTTGAATTTTTTCATATTATCCATTGAGAAGTGTACCTCAATTTTGGGTTATGCCTAATCCCGAAGTCCGATGAAGGATTGTCTGAAAAATTTTCTCACGTTCCTTGTAGAAAGACAATTTTAGATACATGTTCAAGAAAAACAAGATTAGTTTTTAGTAAAGTTTATTAATTAATATATAAATATTTGTTACATATATTTACAGAATTATTTTGATGAATTTCCTATGTTTTTCATAGCATTATTTTCCTTTATGGGGCATGGAGTTGTGGAAAACCAGTTTATAACATATCTCTGTTAAATATATTTCGCGTAATATTTTTTTTATTTAATCAGTTTTTTGTAATTCATGAATCTTTAAATTATATAAATAGTGCATTTGTCAATATTTACACTTTTTTAAGAATTTAAATAACTGTAATAAATATAGATCTAAAATATTCGTGTAAACATTTCAATCTGAATTTAATTGCCTGATATTTGTATACATACCTATATACCTTACGTATTTTTAACGTTATCAAAATACAGTTCGCAAAAGTAAATAATCAAATCATGATAAATAAATTTTCTGAATTCTTGCTGTGTTTGAAATGTTTCTGTTGATCAAAATTGCAAATAATTTTATCGAGACATTAATAACGCTTTCGTACAAATGGAAATTTGTTTGAGAAAGAATTATTAATGTACACAAACTTGTGAAACTCTTCTCAATTTATTTAAATATACGATTAAGTTTTGAAATTCTTACTCTCATATTCTTCAAATATTAGCATTTTCGCATTAATACCATGAATATTTGGGCGGTTCAAATCTGATGAATGGGATTTCTTCCCAATTATTTTTAAACAGATGAATCAGACATTTATCTAAGGTTCGAATTGAATTGATTGAATCAGCTGTGTCATTGGAATTAATATTTGAATTCGTTCGAGTATTAAGTACCAAACACGATTTAAGTGTGCCTTTGATTGAATTCCCCGGACTCTAAAACGGCTCCTTGAGCATAGACTGAATAATTCATCAACTATCAGCTTTAGAATTAATATTTTGAGGGTGCAGCTTATTAAATATGTTTTAAAGCAAATTGGAATGGAATGCAAAAGATTCTTAATCCGGGACCTCTCTAGTGTTAGTTAGCGACAATTTATACTTCATCTCTGGAATTGGGCATGATATTTTATTAGATTCAATATGAAATTCAACTTCTGTAAAGTTAGGTTTCGAAATGCTTTAGTGATGTTTATAATGAATTTTAATTCTTATTTTCAATAAATTTTGATAGTTTTGGGAAATATTTTTAAGATGTGTTAACACCCTATTGAATATAATGTATTCGTGTAAATTTAGGGTAATAAGTTTCATTTTTGGTTAAGGTGGCTGACTACATCCGGAACCGTAATTTTGAAAAAACGTATAAATTGATTTTTTTTAATTGAACGTATAAATGTATTTAGTTTCAATTAAATTAAAATATACATGTAAAATTGCTTTAAGAATTTCATTGCTAGAAAAAATTACTTTAATGCATTTTTTTTTGGCAAAAAAATGAAAGAATGACATATTTTCAAAACACACATCTATGAAAAGTGCTTCTATGATAATAATATTTTGCCTATCTACAACGAGATTAAGGTAAGATTTTTGAAACATGTAGTTAAGAAGTGGATTTTTATATTCATATTTTATTATATCAGACTAGAGAAGTTTTTTTTCAAAAAAAGCTAGTTGTTATTTCAATTAATTGTGATCCTGAAAATATGTGAATTTTTCAAAACTCCTGGTTCAGACCCGGTACAGAATTCCCAGCTATGTATAGACAAAATATTCTAATTGTAAAAGAATTTTTAATAAAATAATATTTTCGAAATATGTTATTCTTTATTCATTTTCCCCCCCAAAAATTTGCAATTAAGCATGTTTTTTCTTCCAATGTGTGTGTGATATTCTTTAAACCATTTTATAAGTATATTTTAGTTGTAATGAGAGTAAATATACAAAAGTTTTTCAGTTGTACGTTTTTTAAAAATCACGGTCACAAACGTAGCCAGTCACCTTTAAAAGTAATAGTTCTGCGCTTCTTTATTTAAAAAACTTCAAAGTGTTTTGTTTCTTAAAATCAACAAGTAATATAAAAAAATTAAGTCAATTCCTATTTAGGTCAACAAAGAAAAGTTTTATTTTAGTTACTTTTTATTAAATAGTTACAATTGATATAAATATGTATGTACACTGAATGTGTATATACATCTGCAAGGATGTGTTGCTCAAGAACTTTGCAGACTAAAAATACTTTTTATATGAGAAAAGATTTGTTCATATAGATGTATAGAACGAAAAACGGAATTAGAGCACGTGCAATTTTCTCTTCAAACAATTAAATCCCTCCAGAAATGACATCCCACAGTTTAAAATATCTGTCCATCTATCATTCGAGTTATTTTCCAGATTTTTTAAATAATTCAATAAAGTTTTCTTTTCATAAGCCGGAAAGTATTAGCTCAATAAACTCCATTTTAAAATTATCACTTTCACTCAAAAATGGAAAAATTTGTCTAGAAGTGTAGAGTTCTACTAAGAAGTGTATCGCGTGTTCATAGGTTGCATGAAATTAAAAAAAATAAAATATTAACTTTGTAAAAAAAGTTATAATTTTTAAAAGCATTTTGAAATATATATTTCAATAAATATTTTAATATTTTTAAATATATATATATAAAGAGAGAGAGAGAAATATATTATAATTCAAATATTTTATCTGGGGGTTAAAATTTGTCATTCATTTTTAATTTCCTAAAAATAAAACACAACAATCCAAAACAACTAACTTTTAAACTGCCTATATAATGAGGTCGTAAACTAAATTCTATTTTAGTTGACTATCGATATGCAGACAAATAGAAAATAAACCAGTTCTACATTCAAGAACTTTTTTTTTGTTCCATGCTGGATAAAGTGCATTTTCAGATGAGTCTAAAAGCTCTTCGTGAAGTAATATTCCGCTTTCGCGTTGAAATAATTTATGGTCGTAAAGAGTCATTACTGATTTTCCATTAACGTTCTACTCTGAATAAAATAATAAAAGTTCTCGGAAAATGACATCATAATAATAATAAAAAAATAAAAAGAATGGCTGATATCAAAGCTTACTCCTGATATAGCTAATAACAGATTGGGGAAAATTTAATTGATTAACGACTCTGTATAAGTCACCTCTTTCACAGTGAAACGTGTGTTTCACGCTTTATATCGATTTTTTGTATTTTTTCGGGGTTTTTTCCCCTCATTCTTTCTCAAAGCGTGCCCCCTTTTTATCCCTTTCTTTTTTTTTTTATTTTGATTGCAGTTGTAATCATTGTGAATATTAATACTTATAAAATGCAAAATTGGACGCGTTGTTTGTTTTTTCATGATTTGCGTAAATTGTCTTTGTGCAGTTGCAAAGAACGATCTGATGCAGTGAAGTGAATTAAAAAAAGTTCGCATTGATTTTTATGTGCTTTAAATATGTCGCTAGGGTTTTTCTCCCACTTATGTTTGAAAAGGAAGTTTGAGTTAAACGGTTTTGTGATTCTTTTTTTTTTATTTACAATAAACTCTTTCTTGCTGATTTATGTTCTCTATGAATGTAATTACCATATTTGATAGGGAAAAAAGCTCTTTCTCTGAACTAATCGAAATTCATTTAATGGATTTGAGTATAAGCGTTTTTGTGAATGATGAAAGAAAGAAAAAAAAATTAGGACGAGAAATGGCATTGGTTTAAAAAGTTGTTTGCATGTCATTGTAATTTTTTTTCACCACTTTTGTACACATACACTACAGAATCTGAAAGAAATATTCGAACTGATACAAAATTGAAGCTAAGCATTTTTAAACATATGTTCCAAATACCAAGAGACTCAATAAAATAAATCGAACAGAATTTCAAGAATTTTTTTTTTCAGGTTAAGTACATGTAATGTAAATTAAGTCAAACAATATAAAGAGATTGATTGAAAGAAAAATATTAATCATAATTTTAAAAAATGAATGAAAAACGAATGGAAACAATTTTAAAAAAAAAACTAAGTTTAAAAAAAAAGACTCATACAGATAATTAAAAAAAGGATAATACAGAGATAGCAATTATTAGTTAAATTGGAAAGATTATAAAAATGTAAGGAAAAGAAAAGAAATTACTTCTATTGAGAAAAGAGCAGCGAAAACTGTCTCTGAATAGAACCCGTGTCCCTGTGTTACCAAGCAGGAACGATACCGCCTAGCTACTCAGCACTCGGTGAAAACAGTCAATATTAGGGTCATTTTCAATTTATCTCTTAATCTATGGAGTGGGAATGTATATAAATTTTTTATTTGTAAAGCGTTTATTGAGAGTTATCAATTTGGGGGAAGAAATTGTATTGCTTATTTTTTTAATTATTGATCTGATAGTTTAAAGTCAGCTTTTCTCAAACTGTGAGGTGCGCCCTTCCCCTTTAGGGGCGTTATAACCCTATGTGGAGGACGCGACTATATCGGAATGTCGAAAATAAACGATTATTTAAAAAAAATTAATTTACTGAAAGGAAGTAAAAAAAATGCATTCAGACGTAATAAAAAATAAAACACAAATTTACAGAGATATAATATAGTTTTAAATGTATGAGTACTCTGCTCAATATATTTGATAATTAATTTATCAATTAATTTATCAATACTCTAAAATAAGAACAAGTTTAACAATTGCTAGTCACTCTCGCATGGCTTGTCATATACAGAATTTAATACTTATCTTGATAATTTGTATGGTTTATAGTTAAAATCGTTTTGTAGTTTTACATCAAAGTATATTATCATAGTATTGAATACATAGTCATTGTATGTCAGAAGGCGTGATGAAAATTCTGATTGAAAATTGGTCGCAAATGTTGAAAGTTTGAGAAGCACTGGTTTAAGTGCAGCAGTAAAGAAATAATTTCTCATGAGACATCAGGGTTTAAGTATCTGTCTGATAATAATATTCTGAATTCTCTGAGTTATTTAACTGAGTTTTTGCTACGTGTCCCTAGACCAGAGAGGCGTAGATCAGGAACCAATGGAGTAAATTGTCAGTATTACAAGGGCTTAGTCAGCAACAATGCTTAAGCATGGACATTATCGTTTATACTATCCTACTGTTTCGACCAAACTTAAAACCGGATTTATCGGAACACATTATTTTATTCCTCACAGTTCAACCCTTGTGTATCTGAGTGACTGGGACGTTTTAACTTATTTGCTGCAAACAGCAACGTTATTACCATTGATGTTCAACATCCACAGTCATACAATGGTTATAACGGTGAACACTGTACTGTGTGTGTTACTTTGAGATGAATCTTAATTAATATCTAGTTTAATTTGCTGCACTATCAGAGTTCTTATCGTTTCGTTCTTTCACAATTCGAATCATTTTCCTTTCTACCGTATCATTCACCACTCTCGGACAAATTATGGGGTGACGATCGCAATTTGTTAGTTCAGATCTGGTCTTATGCAGGGACATAGCTACCGCCATATCAGCCATATTAATGATTCGTTGTTCCAAGCTATAGGGACCCCGATTCGTGTAAGCAAAAAATTGTAAGATGATGCCAAAAAAAAAGACCCTTAAGGAATTTCCGATACAGAGCTCACTCAGGACTGGCTACGCCAGTAATCTTATGTCTGACATTCTGATCTCGATACACTTTCACCACATTTGTTCGTGAACATTTCAAAGATACGCTGACATTTGATCCATCTATCTAAGTAACAACACTGTGACGCAATAGCTTATTTGCATTAAACTGCCAGGTGGTTACAATGAAGTGGCTACTCACAAGGACGCCTTAAGACTTTTTGAGGTCCTGGGCCCTGAAAAAATCCGGAGATTTTTAAGGCCTTGGGCTTTTATGCAAAAATAGGCCCTATCTGAGATCTTTGAAAGTAGACAATATGTAGCATGCATTGTCAAATACTCGTTCAAATGGTAATTTTATACAAATGTGCACGACTCCCAATCATAAAAATCTAGGCACAAACCTGCTTGACCGATGGCCGTATTTCGACTAAATGAGTTGAATAATAGTTAATGGTATTAAGCCAAGGTCTAGTCTTGGACAACGGTTATCACATATTAGAGACTTCCAACTTTAGTTGGTTGAACATGCAGTTTGAAATTCCCTGCTTTTCGGAGACGGGAAATATGAATATGAACGGGAATAATATTTGACTATTAAAATTATCCAGACCATGATCTTATTAAGACAAGTTCGAGAACGAAAAAGGCCCTCATTTAGTGCAAGGCCCGGGCCCAGTTGGCCCATGCCTTAAGACGTCCCTGGCTGCTCATTGTATCACTGGCGTAGCTAGTCCTGAATGGGCCCTGTATACAAATTCTTTAAGGAAAGGTCCTTTTTTGAAAAAATAAAAATGATCGCATTTTGTAGAACTTATTTGAAAATGTTGAAGATACTACATTTATTGGGGGCCTTATGTAATTGGTACGGGGGTAGCTACGCCCCCGCATTCTATACATCACAGTACCATCAAATGCATATTTTTTTAAAAGAAACCATTTTATTTATACAGCAGTAAAATCGAGTTGGCAAATGGCCATTTTTTATATAGAATAAGAACATGTTTAACTGAAACTAATGATTTATTTACTTTTCTTTTCTAGGTAAAGAATTCAAGCCAGATAGTAGTGAAAGGTAAATACTTCTTGTGTTTTATATCTAAGAAGCTCATGTGACTATATTTATGTAATATCCATTCTCATAATCGTACTTATTGCGATATGATTGTTTTACGTGCGAAAAAAAATCACATTTCCTAACGGAGAGAATGCAAAGTTATGTGAAAAATATAAAATCGTGATCATTGTGTAAATTTTTAGGGTTATATAGTTCTTAATATTTTAATGAAACCATTTCATTTTAAGAAAAATTTATTTGTGTCATTGATATGACGTAAGTTCTAAATGATGCTTAATTGTTCTACATTTCCTTTTTATGCCCCCGTCGTAAATAGGCGACAAAATTAAATCACAACGAACCTCTATTCCTACCTAGATAAAATAGCCAACGTTGTTCATGTCTTCCCGATACCTTTAAAAACCCCTTGTGTTGAGGGCTGATGTTAAAAATGTTGGCTGGCGAGGTTCAAGTTTGTGAAATGTCACAGTTTGGAAAGTGGTTGTCTAATTCGGATGTAATCAATGTCGTACGCATAATTTTTTGGTAGAAGTTTACATTTTAAAAAATACGTAGACAAAAGTTCAGAGACAATATATTTATGCAAAACATTAAGAATCTCTTGGTGTAACCTCCAAGCCCCACCCTTTTATACGCCACTGGATGTCATCCTCGTTACCTGCATATCCAAATTACTAAGTCCTTGACTAATAGCACTTATGTTGCTTCTAATTGAGATGTCTTTAAACAACCCTTTTTAGGCAAAAAATACCAGTCGTAAAAGCCGTTAACGAAATGTGTTTTGTCATCCGATTCCTACTCAAATGAGAAGTTTTGTGAAGTGGATCATCTATTGATCACATTAAGTAATTAATACCGCTAGCTGGGAAAGTTATTAAAAGTTGTAAACATTTTCAATTTCACTGAATTGAAGTTTTTAAACCGCAGGTAAAAATTTAATTAATTAAATGATATAATGGTTTTATTATGCCACAGTTTGTAAATTTTGTTCAATAGTGAACTTACTATTATTAAGAGAAAATATTTAATGAATTTTAATGCGCAGCGATGCCGAAAGTGGACGCTCTGCTGAACTGATACAGAATGGAAGATCAAAACCAGGTGCCATTCCTCCTGATGCCTTGTACACTGCTAACAAGAGAGACAACTCTTCACCGGATAACAGACCACTTTATGAAAATATCAAGGTGATCATAATACACGTATATTTATTCATGCATGTGGAAAAAATGTTTTTCTACTACTATTTTTTCTTTTTGATTTCATGCAAATGTTTTTAAGCTTATTGGAAAAGTTCTTCAAAAAGAATGAGTAATTTAGATTTTGCGTTAAAATTTTTTATCCTGTTATACTAAGTATATAACGGGTCAAACACATAACATGCATTTTGACAGCACATAAAGTAGAATGTGACGATCGTCCCCGGGATTGCGACATTTTTATCCTTGAAATGTCAAATTAAGGAAAAAGTAAGGATATTTATGAATTTTATGCTCCACAAAAATTGTATTTAAGAAGAGTAAGTTAAATAAAACAAAATTAATCCCAAAAATGTAGGGAAAATTTACATAAAAAAAAATCGATAATATCTTAGAGTTACAGTTAAATCATACGGTTTAAAAATGATAGAAATATTTTTATAAGAAAATAAATGCTTTTTGAAAAAGATTATAATTTTTTTATTAATATTTAATAGACAGAATGTATAAAAATTTGTTTATAAGTTCAGTTGCTATAAATAATGAACATTATCCTTTCTATGTGCACAATTAAGTGTGTTCTGTGACTGTCTTCTTATTCCTTACCTTTTCGATTATATGATATAGTGTTACTAAACATATATATTTTTTTAAAAAATAGTCCTGTTGAAATATTTTAAAGTTGTCGTGAGTAATGTGGAGTAGATTATTCTTAAACTTGCCGGCTTAAAAAATATGGTTTTAATTTAAAATACTGAAAAAAAGAAACTAACTTATGTTTTCCATATTCTGCTATTTTTTTCTTATAGAACTCTGATTAATTTATTATTATTAATTTTACTTGCAGAACTTATTACTTATTTAATGCTAGAACAATTTGTATAATGTTAATCATAGAGCTACCAATTCAAAAATTAAAATATATGCTATCATTTCTGTATTTGTAATTATGCTCGTGGAATATGTTAATAAATGTATAACTAATGTATTAAGGACGTGGAATCTGTTCAAATAGTTAGAAGTGCCTGGAATACATTCTGAAGGTAATAGGGCAGTAGAATATATTGTGAGATAACTACAAATATACGCAGCTGGCCATTACAATTGTAACTCCAGGAAGGAAAGCAAACAACAAAACTTTAATTTGTACATTTATAGCACGATTTGAAGGAAACATGATTTAAAATGTAAGTGATTTAGGAGTATATTGAATTCCACAATAGTACACCCAGCTGACATTTTGGAAGCAAAAACGGTTTTAATCCGGTTACGCATCGAATCGAACTGCGTATGGATGTCAAATACGGGCAAGTCATATGATGAAGTTTCAATTTTAGGCTACATCTCATTAATTGTAGCATTTGGAGAGTGGTGGTCACTCAGGAACCGTAGACCAGCGACTGCGTCTACCCTAATATACGCACCGGTATCGCGTGTTTTCATGTTTAGACACGTTCGAACAAGACAAAGACGGATAGCAGCTTGGCGGAATGTTTATTATTAACAATTTCAAATCTCCAAAGTTTTTTTTTAAAAAAAAGTGTAAGCCCGTCACCTTTTGACTACTTTGCACTTAAGGACTGCGCTGTCCTGATTTTAATACAGATTAATATAAAAATGTTTACATTAATTTCAATACACTTTAAATTAACTTTAGTAAAAAGTTAACTTGAGTCACATTTAATTGTTTGAACATATCTAATTTCTTAAAAACTATTAAAAACTTTAAATTATTTAACTAGAGAGAGTCCCATGTTATGTAAACACAAAAACACATTTGCATTTTGTTACGTATGAATAAATCATTTGAACGAAAAATTTTTTTCTAAGATAATGGTCAAAACAATACAAAAATTTTTATGAATCTTTAAAATTATTTAGGGAAGTGTTATTTAAAAACATTTTTTTATAATTTATTCTTGCAAATTGTTAGCGTAATCGATTATATTATGTTAATTGCCTGCAAAAGTATTTTTTTACCGAAGCACAAAATTAGTTTGCACTTCACCAGTATATTTACTTGTAAAGACAGGGAAAAAACCCAGCAAGGATTGAACTTTCTGTGGATGTCTGATTCTTGTTTGATGTCAACATACATACTTATAAGATAAAACTGTTTTTAACCTTCAAATCTATGAATTTGTACCCTGAGAAATAAAATCATCTAAATCTTCTCATGTAGGAAGGGTAAGACAGGCACGATTTAAAAATAAGAAATTTTTAAAGACATGGTTTGCGATGAAATAGGGTCCCAATCAATGACCCGCTCTTGCAAGATATTAATGACTGGAGGTGTTATGCTTGTGAAAGGTGCTAATGAAGGTTCTATCTACGGAAATGACAAGTAATTGGCAGTCAGCTCCCAAAGACAAGGTTAAAACCTGCCAGGTAATGCGCAAAAGCCGTAGGAAAGTTGGGAATGGAATATAAATTAAGGTTAATGAGAAAACGCGCCTTATTTCCCCTTCTGGTGATGACAGAATTTCTATTGTTTGTGTTGGTGAATCGCTCATCCTGTTATGCGGATTACTTCGAAGAGCAAAATGAAGAAGCCAAGCACAGAGTGCTTGCTTGCGCTTAAGTTTATTACCATTTTATGAAATTGAAAGAAAAAAAATAGAGAATCTGTATTATATTGGACGAAAAAAGGAATATTAAATCAATATTTGCACATAATAAGCTAAATCAAATTTTAAATTTATATTAAATGTATCTATATTTAAAATATGTTGTCGTTCATTCTGCTCTTATGAAGAATACTGCATTTATAAGATTTGATTCAGTTAAGGAAAAGAATATAATCGCAAAAGAATATAATTGTTTTTTTTATTAAATTAATAAAATTTTATATTAATTCTGTGAACATGTAATATTTGAATAACATGTGATTTGTGTGTTAGTAATTTGTACATTATTAATTAAAATTAGGCACTAAAGGATTGCATGCCTGCATTCAACTCTTATTCTGTCTGCTAAAAATATAAAGCCTGATTATCACATATGTCCCTTAAAGTTGTCCCATGTTAATGTCTAACATATTATTATGAAATGTATGTTGTAGTGCATGTATAACCTAGTTAATTTTTTAAAACTTTTTTAAGGAACTATATATATATATACGCTGTATCTCTTAAATTCGACATTAAATTTCAATGTAGAAAAAAAAGCTGAACATACTTAACGTTCCAATGCTTTATACAAATTATTGTCAATTGTTAAGTTGTGACCACAGGTTTGCTTAAATTTCTGGGTAACAATGTAAATCAACCGTTTTTGTAAAGTAACTTTTTATGTATAATTCCTAATCGTTATTTTGACACATAAAACTATTGTATCTATAAGTTAGAAAATTTACACATCTACCTATTACATACTTTGTATCGTCGTCTGTTAGGCTTTTTCCCTCTAGATCTCGTAACGTCCAAAACCCGCCCAAATAATAAAACAGAAATCGCTTTCATATCTTTCTCGTGGGTCCCTCGCTTATCTCCCGGTTATTTTCTAATCCGTCTCTTTAAACCTTTTGGGCGGGACTCTCTCACGCCCTTCAATTTTTCATTGGAATGAACACGGACTTGCACACGGCACCCTAGGACTTGGTCCACTACCATTGGTTCTTTCGGGGCTAAGTACCGTCTGGTCCGCGACCATCTTACCACCAATATATTGTCACTACATGTTGGAAATCATATAGGTCGACCGTAAATTGACATGTCACTCCGAGGCATGGATGCATAGCGGCCCATCCTATCCACATATGTGTAGCACAGCTATGTGTTAGATGGAACAAAAAAAAATGGACATCTGTTGAAACAGGTGTGTCTTATCTATTGTCCACTTTGAAGGAGAGGTCATATGGCTTTTCTATTCGCCCAGAGTGCTGGGGAAGAAAAATGGTGTAGCAGACAGCTTATTAAGAAGCCATTACCGTATACAGCCGACTTTCGATAATTCAAACATTCGATAATACGAATCTCTCGATAATTCGAAGTATATGCTCAGTCCCTAGAAAAACTCTTGATATTTCAAAGCAAAACAATAGGTTTTGGTGCACTCAATATTTCGAAGTTAAATTTGTGGCTGGCCAGATTACAACACGCGATAATTCGAAGTTTTCTTATAAAACTCTCGACAATTCGAGCACTGTAGCAAACAAGCTTTGTGTTGTATTGTCTCTGCGTGTCTCCCCTGTAACGTAACCCCATTGACCTGTCTGCTACCCCTTCTTAGTGTTTTCCGGTTCCTCAAACGAAAATACATTTTTATTGTGCTTTCCTCCTTCAAGTGTACAATAGACCAACTGCACCTGTTTCCAGCCGTCCATATCTTTCGTTTTACACGTGGCCTTGGTATACATGTGTTCAGAAAGGATGGTCCCTCAGGGGGCTCACCTTCTTTAGGTGAGTACGGGTGTCACAATCCCGAGTGCCCTAGTGAACTTTTCCTTTTCCCACGGGGTTTACTGTCTTTGGTAAACATGGGCTTCACGAACCCGGGTACCCTAGTGATCCTTCTCTATTTTCGACCCTCTTTCTTGTCATTCAATTCATTCTTTCTTTCTCTTCCCGTCTAGATCACAGATATTAAAACAAATGTTTGGCCAGTATAGCCGAAATCGGCTCTTGCGCCAATAAACCCCAAAATCAGTCACTCAGAAAGGATGGTCTGCTAAGAGTTGCGTAGGCCTGTTTCTGAATGTATTCTTTAATACAGGACTTTTAATTTCTGTATAATATTTATTCTGTATAATATATTCTTTTCAAAAATGCTTTAAAATAATTTTATACATATGTACAAGTGTTATTTTATTTTTAGTTTCAAATTTAAATGCGTTAGAAAAAATTTCTTTCCGTGTATTTTGGGAGTTTTTTTCTACCCTCTTGTTAATTTGAACTCTTGATAATTCGAAGTTTTTCATTGGTCCCTCCAACTTCGAATTATCGAGAGTCGACTGTATATATATAGTAGTTAATAGTCATAAAAGATGGAAATAGTGATACTGATTTTTTAAAAGATATATTATGCTTGAATCTATTCTTGAATGATCAGAATGTTGAAACAGTGTATTTATCTGAATAATTTTTTGAAGTTAAAAATATTACTGAATCGGATGTGGAAAGTTATTGGAATATAAATTTGTAAATAAAAAAAAAAGTACGTATATGTACTAAACAACATATGGTACAAATGTACTGAAGACGAAAACACGTAGAAATGTACTTCATAGTGATACCTAAGAAATAAATATATCTACTAATTAGTAGAATTGAAAAATTAAATTATTTTGTTCCTTATTTTGAAAATTAATTATTTTACCCTTGCTAATTACTAGTGAAAAAAAATATATACTTCGATGGATTGTTACATTTGAAATTATTTTGATTACACAAATACAAATATACATATACTTTAATATATAATTAATAAATATTTTATTTTTCTTTATTTCAGCCTGATAAGAACGATAACCGAAATGAAGCCTCACTGGTCTATGCTAGCCTGGATCTACCTAATCCAGTTCCTCAAACAAGGAATGGGCATTCATCAAAACCCAAACACAATCCTCCACCACGGCGAGACAGAACCGAGTATGCAGAAATACAATTCCAGCCGAAGGTTTATGAACAAGCATCGCTATAATTCTAAACTGGAACTGTGAATCACTTGCTATTACATCTTCTGTACATTCCACGATGAATTCCATTTACACGTGCGCCCTTGATGCAGGCTTTTAGTCTGAGGACTACTTTGATCTCCAGAGCTTTAAATGGAATCAATTATTCCCATGTATAACAACTGACTTATTATTCCCTTGGATTACTGATTGTTATATATTAACAATTTGAGAAATGTGTGTGTGGGTAACTATTCCCAAATATAATAATTTGTTGCAAAAAAAGCACTACTGATTGTTACGTTAGTAGACTTTGGGGTTATGCAAACCTCAAAATGTTGTTCCACTGTAAGACGACATATATTCGTGAGAATGGTATATATGTCATTACAGACATTTGTCAGCTCCTAACGATACTGGATCTGTTTGAGATTTACAGACTTTGAACTACATTAGATATACTTGGATGGCATATTATGAATGTCTTAAGTGTACCAAAGATCAAATAAATTCGAACTCACTTTTGTGTGAGTTTGTGAAATCCATACATGTCGAAATATTGTAAAGTTTAAAATATCTAATGCTTACTATGTGTTTACTTAAATGTTGCTACTCTATGAAAATATATACATGTGTGAATGTAAACAACAATACAGTATTGTATTTCAGTTGAAATTCACAAATACTGAAATATCTTCTGTGTTTCATAGATTTTATGAAGGACTCGATGTGCTGTTTTATAATGATTTAAAAACAAGGAATCCAGTTTTATTTGTTTTTAAATGAGCTTACTTTATTTTAGAGACAGTGATTTCCGATTTTTTTTGCATTTTAATAGAACCTTGCACATGAATTGTAGATTGTAATGTATGATCTTTGAATTAAAAAATTCATAACAAGGAAAGGAAACTTTTTCTAAACCCCAAAATCAAAATTGTCACTATCATATTCTCTAATAATGAAAGAATTGTTTATATTTGTTTTGGTTGACTCTATAATATCTGTTTTCCATCAATTTCAAAATTACCACATATCATTTAATCCATCAAATCACTTCTCAACACTACTGCAATGCAAATGCCAGTATTTAAAAATTAATGCTCAACTTGTTGGATCAAAATGAATTAATGAATATTCTATACCTTAAAATGTTTGTGTAATATTATGATAGAGGTCAAATTTAGCCATTTTTACAAGTATGAATAGAATTATATGTTTATTTACTTTCATGTACTATATTATTTCATTTGACATATAATAGAGTGTAGTTCCTCCATTTTAATATAAAAGCACTGTGTTAATATACATTGAAATGTTATAAATTTTAAAATATAATTGTGTAAATTTATGGTTATAAATGTTAATCGATGTTGAAATTCTATATCTGCTACAAAATTATCATTCATGCTGCTTGTGATTGTGGAAGCTATGTACAGGCTTTTATGGTATTTTTCTTAAATGTTGTTAATGTGTTAAATTACATGTTCCCACTGATATGTGATTATTTATTGTTAGGAAATAGTAAACATGTGAAAGTATAATGTATTTGCTTTAAATATATAATGAATACATGCAAGAACATGTATTCTTACACTGTGGTTCGAAATGATCCTATAACTCCTTTTCCTTTTATGTTTATACTTGCATTGCATCATTGTAATGAATAGTATTTAGATTCATTGGAAAATGTGTTGTACATAAATAAGTAGTTTACAATTTTAATTGTGTCTCTATTCTCCTCACAATTTATTTGAAAAAAACTTTAATAAAAATACACATATTATGCTTTTCAATTTCAAAATTTAGGACATGTAATTATTAATTAAGTTATAATTTTTTAATATATGGTAGTTACACAAATTATTCTCCCAGTGGTTATGAGTATAAATTTATATCATTTATTTGTTGTTAGTATTCATTGATAATGTTACTGCAGATAAATACGAATTTATAATTTCACTGTTCATGATGTAATTAATTTGTACATCAAATTTTTATTTATAGCTACACATATTTTATATTGTAATTTTTTTGTTGAGAAATTTTTGGAATTGTATGACAATTAAAGATATATATAATATTGATTAACGAATTCTCAATGAAAAATTTGGTATCTGATGCATGATTTGTATATTTTGTATATTTATTGGTTCTGAAAAATTTAGTAACAAATTTAAGTGGCTATAGAAACGAATCACTTAAGTTTTATTTATAGTTTACCTAAGAAATCAGCTATTAATGTCTTTTTGTTGCACCATTCAGTTCTACAAATAAGAAAAAACTTATATTTTTATGCATCAAATCTTCTATCGTTTGAAACTACCGTGTGAGTTATGTTTAAATTACTATATGAAAAGTTTAATATGCTGTTACGAATCTTCCTCGTTATAAATTAAAAATATATTGTGATGCTGATTTTTAATTTAATTATTATTATTGGTTGTAGAAAATGCATATGTTGCTTTTCTAACTTATCTGATAAACTATTTTAAAATACATAATCCATTTTGCTTTTCTCTTAAGTTACTGAAATTTAAACATTGATGATGTGTTAATGAATATAAATGTGTGTGTGGGGAATTTTAATATCCATTGAGAAGGTAATGGGAAGTGTGATAAGTGTTACATTAATTTTAAAAGCATTCTTATGTTTTTAATAATAGTTGATAAATTGTATTATTTTCTTTATTATTGTAATTAATATGTGTTTGCAGAAAATACATTTTGTAAATAAGCATTGTGATGTAAAATTGTGAAAAGTGTCATTTTTGCTAATAAAATAACTAAAATTCACAAAATATTTGATCATTAATTGCATAACAGTTATTTCTTTTACAGATATAAATCTTAGTTGTCTATATGCCCTTGATAGTTAATAGCTGTTAAAATACATAATCATAATAAACATAATTTTATTTAAAATGACATTAAACAGGAAAACATACTTATCATTTTTGTTATATATCCAACTCTTTTTTTTTTTTAAACATAGATAAGTTCCTTCGAAAACCGTGGGGAAAAAAAATCATGTAAAGGAACTCATGTGACATATGGTAAATTTGAGGATTTGTTTCTCAACTTTAAAAAATATTATGAGATTAAAATAAACTATAAATATTTTTTCACAAAAATTCGAGCAAAAAAAAAAAAGTAATAATAAAATCCATCTTGCTGATGTATAAAACAAAAACGATTCATTTTTATTTTCTAAGAAAAAAATAAAAATATTATACTGTGAAAATTAGTTTATAAGTACATACAGCATGTAAAAGTTTAAATTCAAATTAGAAATAAAGCTACTAACAACTATCCATGGCTACTTGATAAGAAACATGCTCGTTTATTACGAAATGCATCAAAAGTGTTGTCATCAGTGGATGTGTCGGATATGTTTCGAACAACCGTCGGCTTTGATTCAAATGGAGAATTTCCTTTGTTATTAGCCGAATCTTTTGGTTTCTGTGTTGTTTCAAAGTCTGTTATTACCGGTTTTTTTTTTTTTTGTCTCTTAAGTTGCTTGTATAATTCTTGATATTCTGCATACAAAACTTAAGATTACGTTTAAATTTTAATGTACGCTGTACGTCAGGATCAGAAGTAAGAAAATGTTTTCCATATTTGTAGCACATTTCAAGCCCTCCAGAATTAAATCAGCTTTTAACAGCTGGACTTCACATACGACTTCGTCATTATCGGCTTCTTTGTCATCAGAGACTGTCATGTTATAAGTTTGATCAAGTCATCCTTATCCAAAGGTCATGAACCCTCAACTTTTTTCGAGATTCTTTCTAGAACAAATTCGTGAAAAAAAAAATCGTGTACTGTGTTATTTCTCTCAAAATCGCGTAAAAAATGTTTGGTGCATATTTTAGTTCAAAATCCGAATGTATAAATTTTAGATTTCAAAATCTACAGCCATTGACATGTCAAGCTCTTTAATGATTAACTGAGAACCTTATCTTTTTAAAAGAGCTATTTATTTATACATAATTATCACATTAAAAAGTTAAATGTAAGGATTGCAATATTGAACCAAAAGTTAAATACCGGTATTCGGTATCTTTTAGATCTTAGATCTTAATACCGGGTTTAATACCCCCTCCCCCGGTAGTAGAAATTTTAGAAAAGGAAAGAAAATACAGGTGTTTCTTTGTTTAATTTGCCTGTTTTATTAGAGAGTGTAAATATCACAAAAAATGTTATAATAGTGAATGGAGTCCAAATGTACTTCCTCCATTCACTTCAATAACTCTTGAACATTTTTTACATCGTGCCACCCCATATTCTTTTCATCATATAAATAATGATAGCAGACCGCGAAGTATTATCAACTGATTTTTGTGTTCTTTAAAGTTATTCTTATGCGTTATTTTGAATTATTGCTTATGTATATATATATATATATATATATATATAATATGAATCGAAAAAATATTTTGAACCCTAAACTATGATATGCAAATACAATGGGAATAACAAACTCACCAATTAAAAAAAATATCGAAATATTACGCACTTTCTTCACTACTATAACCTTGTTTTCACCGATACGAATCATGCGCATGTGTAGTATCGCTCTGAGCTGTAATAGAATAGTTTTGGCCTGCCTCCTTGGATGATTCACATATTTTATCACTTCTCTTGATTGTACAATGCAACTTTATTTTCACAGTCTAATTAATGTCGCCCGCTAGGAAGCCATAAAAACGAAAACATATACTATTTTGTTATGTGAGCGATCCCTGAACATATAGTGGAGACAATTTAAAAAAATTCTAGTAAATACCAAAAAAAAAACTGTACTTAAACTTGTGAATACCGGTGTTACAAAATTGTACAAATGGCTCAAAATACTGGAATTCGGTATATCGGTATTGAAATTCCTAGTTACATGCATGGATTCATTTTGCCGTCTACGATTTACACGCAACACAACAAAGGTGTCAAACTCGTACCTCAGCCAATATATCGGCACACAATACTGTATAATAAAACAACAAACCGAAGCAAATAATAAAAAGATAAGTAGAATTCACTAAACATTTTTTTAAAGTATGTTTATTGTGTGTATGTATGGTATTTTTTTTTGTTGCTATTAAACAAAATGCATACATATATTTTGAATATACTATAATTATGTAAATGCGGTATCAAAGTATAAATAATATCTGAAATATGTTTGGAAAAATCATCTAAAAAAGAATAAGTAACATCTGTTTAAATAATACCTGAAATATACATATATTACTGACTTTTTGACAAATGGTAAATGTTGGTACAATTTTCAAAAATGCAAACCAAACGCAATAAGAAATGTTAAATGTTCAACTGTTAAACACTTAACAGTAATTTGTTGTTAAACGAATCACTGAAAATACATTTATAAAATGTCTTGTTAAATAATTAATACTATTTATCTGTAAAAACAAGTAATTTGCGTAAGTTTTTTAGTTAGAGGGCAAATAATATGGGTCTCAGTTCCCCAACTATAGTCTTGTGCGAATTAGTGTGCGTAACAGAAAATGTTTTGCTTTCGGGAAATACGACGTATAGGTTATATAGGATTATTGTGTACTTCATTACGCTTATTGATTTGTACAGTTATTCTTTGTCCGGTAAGTTAATGTTCAAGAAAAAAAAATGGTGTTTTATTATTTTCTATTAACAGCTGCTTATAAATCACCAAACGTAAGTAGGCAAAGAGAATGGATTGCAATCGCTTAACATTATTTAACATTGCTTGGCAGGATTAGAATTAATTAAACTACTTAGAGACAAGTTTTTATGAGGAAGAGCAGAAAGAGATGTAAGGATGTGAATTCACATGAAAGTAATCATATTTTTGAATTTTTTTAGTTTAGTGTTGTGAAATTTTACTGAAATATGTAAGGAATATAATTTAGACTAATTTTTTATTATTTTTATTTTTAACCAATTTTCGTGAATTGAATAGTACTTTGACCTCATAAAATAAAACATGAATATTACTCAAGTTTCACTTGATCTGAGAGTTACTTTATAAATAAAATATTCGTATAGAATATATTATTTAGAATATTTCTAAGTTATTAACTTTATTGAAAACTTCTTATTATTTTTAAAACAATTGCCCGAAACCAGGAATAAAGTCGGCCAATTCAGATTTTTTTTTATTAAGACTAGATCATAGGTTCCCAAACTTTTTAGCCTCATAGACCCCTTTACAGGTTTTTCAGCTTCGGGTAGACCCCCTACTCACCTAATATCAAATTTGTGCAAATTTATCAAATTAAATGTGTTTTTGACAGCTGGTATAGTGCTATTTACTTTAAAAAATTAAAATTTTTAACTGTAGTGAAGTATAGAAGAGTTTAAAACTTAAGAAAACACATGTTAGTTAGTTTAATTAATTAGTTAATTAAATTAAAATAACTGCATAAAATAACTGAGAGCAACAAACAAAAGCTTTTAGAGGGAGAGAGAAATCTGAGGATGCAATAATAAATTTCAACATTTGGCATTAATCTTACCAGGTTTTAACACTAAATATATCTCCTCGGTTAATAGTGTCCAGTATTTTCTTCTTTCTTTTTTGGTTTGGAGATTGGCAAACGCACTGAAACTTCTTCTCAATCGGAAAAACAATTAAAAACTTTCTCAAGATATTCCATAGTATGGAATAAATAACAGGTATATCTTTTTAAAGCTAAAATTGTTGACATTGTTTCTAAACTTTACTTTAAGATCTTCGTTAGTGCATATTCCTAGAGCTTAATTCTTATAATCTGACATTTTTTTTTCAAAGTGACTACATGAATTCATTGTCTACTGTGGTACTACGATAGTCAAAACATTCTCAAACCTACTTTCAAAATCTAAAAAAAAGGGCATTTAAATGTTGGTGACGTCCAAAATTATGCTCCTTTAGCTTAATGCTGGCAAGAAATGCTGAAATGGAATTTGTTTTAATAAAATTTATGCTGTTGCCTTGTAACTGCAATTAAACCTCATTAAATTTAGTAAATAAATCTGTTAAATAGGTAAGTCTAGTTTCCACTTTGATTAAATTTCCTTTTAATATTAGCCACAATCTGGTTTGATGAGAGCCACTGTCGTAGACCCCCATTTACACCTCATGGACCCCCAAATTATTATTTTGCTGTCGTGGACCCCTTGCAGATCGTCATAGACCCCTGGGGGTCCCACTTTGAGAATCGCTGCTCTAGATCATAGGTTCTCAACCGTTTTTGAATTGGCGCAAACCTTGAACAAAAGAAAAGAAAACTTTTCTACACCTCTGCTTCGAAGAGAATTGAGATTAACTTGCATTTTAACAATCAGTTGATTTTGAGAATTAATGTTATTTAAGGCATACAACGATGAAAGAGAATCGCTGCCAATTAAGAAATTTAAAGAAAGGGTTTCGTTAATACAGATCCAAGAAACTGCTTGAGCTATGCAAAGCAATTCAGCCTGAAACACACTACATTCCTCTCTTATTCTAAATTGGAGAGTTTCAATTTCAATAGAATCTTGAAAGAAAACAAATGGAAGGCCAGCCTTGATTTTGCTACCATCTGTAAAGCAGACAGCAGGAAAATTGTCTTCAAAATTTTTACGGTAACTAACCAATTTAAGGGGAAATCGTTTAGAAGGACGAGGGAGCTCAGGAAATTGCACGGAACCTATTGACTTATTGAACCTTAGACTCCTATTGGTATAGTTTTTCGTTGCTATCTTGAATTTTTTATTTCTGATTATAAGGCCAATTCAGTTAGTAAGCGAATTGTCCAATATTCTGATCCCATAACCATGGTTCGAAATTAGAAGGTCCATCACCGATAGCCCATGTTGTTTTATTGTTCGATGTTAACAAGCAAATTTACTCCCTTACTCACTCGTCCCTTTTCCGACAGGTCAATTAACTAGTATCTAAGTGGCACTTGAAATTTTGAAGCCCCCCCCCCACACGTCTTTGACTGACCAGTGCACTTTACTACTTGGGCAGACTTTCTTTAAGTGCACTACTAATCTATTAAGTCTCATCCCGAATTAAATTTTTCAAATCATGCCCTTCCTTTATGAGTTAACCCCTTAATCAGTCAATTTTTTTTTACCCGAAATGCTTTAAAAAGGGTACATTTTTTTATTGTTTATGCAACTAAACACCATTCTAATCTCCGTCTTCACCACAAAAAAATACTGGACGAAAATAATTTCAGGACCATAGTCAAACTGCGTCACCTTTTCAAAACACTTGTTCTAAATAATGCACCATAAGAATTAAAAATAAGCCAAATCAAGGAAAGAAAATAAATATCAAAATGCCCGCGCGTACAGCGTACGGGCAGATCAGTTACGACTGACTTTCGGTAGCCTGTACGTTGTACGGGCATACCATTCAAGGTGTTGAATATTACTTATTTCAATGGTACTTAAACTTTCAATATTCATGGCCCAATATTCAATCATATATATATATATATATATATATATATAATTTTCATCGCGCCCCTTCTATACAATAATAATGTATTACATTCAATAATACTATACTTTCTGACGTTAAACCTACAATATGATTTTAACCTCCAAAGTGCCACCGTTGTATATAAACGTCTTTCTCAGCCAAAGCGTTAATTGCCACGGACATATATATATATGTCTTTTCGAAGTACGATATTTTCTGCGCACTTCTATCCATAAAATTATTCCAAAGGCTTTGGAATGCAATAAAATAAACTTAACAGTGTGTTTGTGAAGGATTTACTTATTTCAGAAAATTTGCTTATGTGCTACTTTTCTACCTTCCCCTTCTCACCCACCCAAATTCACCACATACACTCATCAACATTTTAAACGGAGGGATTGGGAAGCAAATCACATAGTTTTTAATCGGTATTTAAGGGACTATAATTATAAACCGCACGAATTATCAAGATAAATGTTAATTTTTTCATGTAATTTTATATATTACAAGCTCATGGGGTCACATGATTACAAAACATCTTCTTAATTTAGTATAGTTAAATTAATTATCAAATACATTGTGCAGTACTGGTACATTTGTGAGTGTATTATACCAGTGTGAATGTGTATTTTATTTTTTATTATGTCAGAATATATTTTGTTTGTTTATTTTCATAAACCAATAATTTTTTTAAAATAATTCTTTTGTTTACGACTTTTCAATACGTTTGCGTCCCCTCATTGGGTTATCATGCCCATTTAGGGAGCGTGCACCACATTATAAGAAACATTGAATTTTTTGAATCTGATACAAAGAGAACTTGTGTTATTTTTTTTGTTTTGTTTGTACCTTTTTCTTTTTTTTCTTCTGTGCTACGAATCCATTTTTATGTTAAGTGTGTAATCGCCTATTAAATTTTACTTGTTTACTTGTGCACTTTTTAATATAAACTTTCTACCAGCCAGATATAAATTAAATATGGTCATAAAATAAAATTAAATGCATAATATTGATTTTATATGGTCAATATATGGTAGACAAGTATGGATTTTTAATACATTTTTCTTTTAACTTCTAAGAAATTATTGAAATTTATGCTTTTTTAATATCCCCGAGAAATATGTGTGAATGCCACATATTATATAGTTCTAAAGGATTCTTGAAGGGCACAGCCAGAGTGCATTCCGTGTTGCATACATCTGCTAAAATTATGAGAAAAATGTTAGACGTTTTGAAAAAAAAAATGGTATTTGTTATTTCTGAACTTTTTATGTATGTGTTTTATAGAAAAAGTCATATCTAGAATAATGACACGTTTTCCAGAGAGAAATAATATAGGGATGAAATATCTTCCCTCATCCAAAGAGAACAATCCTTCGAAATTCTTTTACATAATTTTCCTGTTTGTATGTATTCTCAGCGATAAAATAAAATTCATTTATAAATATTATTCAAATTTACTTGTATTAACTTATATAATTATTAATTGAGATTAAATAGTTGTATAATCCTGAATTAAAGTTAAAATATCATAATTAATCATAAGTTTATGTAATAAATCATTTTCAACTCATTGCATTTCAATCAAAAATAAAAAAAATTAAATAATAAAATTAGGATAATTAATTTTAATTAAGATCCAATTCATTCATTCAAATACATTTTTATGGCTGTATCCTTTGAATTGCTAAATAAGTTATTCAAATAAGTTTAGACCAAAAGATTTGACATCATTTTCATAAAATAATTTTTATGATAAACTAAATATGACTTACATAAAAATTTACCGGGCAGTATATTATTTGGTTGTCTTTTTAATCTCATTTTCTGTTTTTTCCCTCATTTCCTTCTAGAAACTAATGACGATCATATTTTCCAGTGCATAGACTTCTTACATTAATTCTTACACTTTCTCAGTTGGAACTGATTTTAAACAAAATTACACTCAAAAGCGCCATTCCATAGCTTAGTATGTTGAAAGTACACCAAAAATAAATCTATCGTGAAGGAATTCTACATTGGAGGCAGAAGCCTTTAAAATTGCATTCCTTCTCCTTCCAATAACTGTTCCACAATCTTGCCCTTTAATTAAGCGAAGCCGATATCACCTTCGTGGGGTTTTAAAAGATTTTATCGGTAATTATTTAAGTGCCCACATTAAACGTGTCAAAAGCTTCTCTCGGTGCCAGTTTGCGGTAAGAGCCTCTTGTTTTGCTCTTAACTGCTTTGATTAGTAAGAGAAGACTGGGCTCTTCATTAGGAAGGTTGGTTTTTGATGTTGACGCGTAGACTTGATGGCGGTAGACGACTTTCATCATCAAAGACGGCTATATTTGTTCTTTTGTTAGACGGAACAGCGATAATACCGGGGAAGATATAAACGATAATATCAGCATAGCAGTAATGAATTTTGCTCGAGTGCATCATGAGTTTTTTCCCCTTATTAAATAATGGTGATAAAAGAAATTGTTAAAGTGATCCATGGTATTTAATGGCTTGATAAGTTAAATGTCGGAAATTAGGCTCGTTTAAAGTTATTTGACTCTTGTAAGTAAGGAAGTTTGGTAGAAATTGGAAGAGATGCGTGTCAATTTGTTACCTTGGTTAGTCTTCTTTCATTATAACTATTTGACACTATGCGGGGACATAATGAAGAATTTTTCACTGGAGAGAAGGGGCACTTACACTTCATTTTAATTCTCAAACTAATTTTAAAATTTCACTGCCTATTTTCAAGGTGAAAAGAATATTTCATTTTTAATTATAGGGATAGAATATAATTTAAATATATTTTTACAGAGACACTAACGTAAAGAAAAATCCCCCCCATATATATATACATATATATAAACAATTCATACGCCTAAACTAATTTATCAAATGTCCTGTCTTTTTATTTATTGATTTATTTTCTTTGGTGGATGGCTTTAAGCAGCAAACCGATCATTCGAGATTAACAGGAAACAATGCCTAAAAATGCATAAACAGGAAAACAAATTTAAAACTTGTTTTATAATTTTTATTTCAAAAACTTTATCCATGACTGTTGGACTTCCCGATGGAATGACTGTTAAACGGGGCAAAGGGTCAAACTGTTTATTAAACTGTTTTATCCCTATATATTTATTTTATTCAACTTTGTGTTGAATTACATTTTTAACGTTAGTTAGACCTATAAACAAATTAAATATAACAAAATTTAAAAAATTTATATATTTTTATAAGAAATCTGACCCAACTTCTCTAAATAGGATGCTCAGATAAAGGGGATAAAATTTGCAATTACATGTTTTAGCTATTTCCTAGTATAAAATTTTACTTTATTTAATTAATCATTTCTTGTTTACAAAATATTTCTCTTTCCATTTAGATTTGGCTCTAATTTTGGTGGAAATCCACAAAGCAAACAAAGCTTTTTCTCACATTTGCCACAGTATGTGTTAGGTTTTCCTTTGCTGCCCTCTCTTTGACACTGACATTTTTTATTTTTTTGTTCAGTAAAAAAAATGACCAACATTATCTTTACAGATGTATTTTTTTGCATAAGTAGGTACAGTCGACATCCTATGTCTACCTCTGATTCTTATCACAATTTTTATTTTAGATAGACTGTTATTAGCTCTTTGGAACTCCTTCAAGTTTAAGGCTTCATCTTTATTCAGAGTTTTGTGGATTATCCAGGCGTTTACCATAGCTATATCCAGTGAACGTATAAAAATTGGTCAGTATCACTCTCTTCCACCAATTGTATAGGAATTGTCCTACCAACCAGTCGTTGTGATCCACACCACCCATACACGCTTTGTTGTAAGAATTTATTAGATTCGGCATTTTCACGTAAATTTTATCTTTGTGTCCTCGTACTCGCCTCTTCACATCAAAGAATGGCTCTAAAATGCTGAAATTTGTAGGAACAGAAACAGTACTATTACCAGTCTATCTCACGAGAAAAATCTCAGAGTTCTCGTCATATACAAAATCAGACGTGCCGCTTTCTTTCTTCCGCATAGATTTAGATTCTTCTAAAGGACACTCGTGGTTCATCCAATTTTCTCGCTTGGCTCCTGTAGCTCAAAAAACCTGTTCAGCAAGTCTTTTCAAAAGATCAATGCTAGTAAAATAAATTATCAAAATATAAAGTGTAACTTGAAGGATTCAAAAAATTCTCTGTTAATTTCATCACAACCCGAGTATTAAGACAAGTATCGTTTCTTGTTCAGATTTTTTACCACAATAGAGACAAATTGTAGCAATATCCCTCGCTTCCACAGATAGTCCAAAGTTTATATCCAAAATGTATTGGCTTGCCTCAAATAAACTGTTTCAGACTATTCCTACCGTAATGCATGATGGCACTTTCATTAATGCCAATATTTGTAGAGAAATGTCCAAATTTCATAAAATTATGATTAAGTATGCAAGAAAAGTCTTTACTTTGAATGATCGATCCTGGGCATGTTTACTTCCACTTCCATTGTTCACAAAGTGTAAATAATGTTTCAACTTTTGGAAGCGGTTTCGTGGCATGGCATTTTCCACCAGGTTAATGCCAAGGTCTTCAGCCTCTAACGAATAATCTTGTTCACAGGTATTTGAATGATAACCAGTTAGAAGCAAAATTCCTATAAAGAAGTATTTCGTCAGCAGTGGTCAAGAATTCGCGTTCGCTTTTTACATCTACTGCATATCGCATTGTTTCTTTTGCAATGAGATCGTAAACTTTACTGTAATAAAACCGCTGAAAAAACTCTGATAGAGTTTTATCCTTCAATACAGTTTCCATATGTTTGAGCAAGTCACTTGCAGTTGAGTCAGTCTGTGTTTCTCATTTTTTATAATGCGGTTTTTATTCTTTATCCAAAACAATTAATGTCCCTTAGCTTTTTTTCTGCTCTTTGTTGTCAAAACACTAGAGCTTGTAAGTGGTTCAGACTGTAAACATCTCCATGTTTAACCTCCGAAGACCAAAGAACATCTTTTAAAATAATCTCGCCAGTATTTACTTCATTCTCATCCCCTTCATCGTTGTCAGTTAGTTCACTGGCATCTGGTGGTGGTAACACAGCACAATATCAACATCGCTCTCATCTGAATCTAAAATATTTAATAATTCTAATGCTTCCTTTAACTCCAGAAACCTTTGCACTGACATAACTAAGCAGGGGTGAAATACTAGAAGAGGAAATTATATATATATATATATATATATACTCGATCTTAACTCATTCTGTTTCTCAAGTAGTACTTGAGCAGATGAAGAGAAAAAAAGTGTTTTCCTTCGAAGCAGTGAATATAGGAAGAATTACCAGGATTTTTGGAAATTTTTCTTCCACATGAGATTTTTGTACTCTAATATTATATTTTGGCCATATTCGCATGCTTTCTGATTTCCCTATAGTTTCAAAACTAATATACGTTTATGAAAACAAATCCATTCATTATAAAAATAAATATATATTTTATTTAAACAAAAAAAAATATTTCTTAAGTAATCTGTTTAAAATTTCAGTATGCACCAATCCTTATGTTAGGTTATAACCCATGCAACCGCACCCATCATTATGGCATTTATTCTAAGTGATTATTGAAAGCTGGTATAGAAACGTTTTTGATGATATATCTTACACATGTAGATGATTGCGGCCGTAAAGGAAAAATTGAAACATTTCTTTTTTTTTGCCGTTTAAATTTTGTTTTTGTAATATAAAAAGTTCTTGATCTTGATGCAAGAAGGTAATAGATTGTAATTTTCTACTCTGTTTTTTATTGATTTTATTATCTCGGGCGAAATTCAAATTTTCTTACTTTTTATTCGATATTTTAATCACACTACTTGTTTCAAGAATTAATGACGCAAATCGACGATATAAAAGTAAATATGCGTCATAAATCCAGTCTTCGCTAATAAAATCCCATCAAAAAAGAAACTTAAAAGTAAATTAATACAATATAAAAGCAAATAACCGTAACTCTAAAAAACGAAGAAAGAGAATGGAGGTATGAACGAGCTAAATAATTAAAAATAATTAATTACAGAATAAACCATTAACCTAGTGATGAAACTGAATACAGTAAAACCTGTTTTTGTTTGGTAGGTAGGAATCGCATAAAAATATGCACACACAAAAAATGTTTACAAATTTCAAAAATTCTTACATATAAAAAACAACTTCGTCGAAATACTACACAATTTTTTTTATGCGGTGATAAAAAAAGCATAAAAAAGCAGAACCGCATAAAAAAAGTTGCATTTAGAAAATACGCCAATTATTTACGAAATTTATGAGAAAGTACTTCCACAAAAAAAGTAAATAATTAAATTACACGTGAAAACATTTAAAAAACATTTAGTTTCTCATTGTATATATGGAGAAGATTTTAAAATGAACATGCATAATTCACTGCTACTAATCGTAATACAAAACCCGCATTATCCTATGATGAATAAGTTAAAAATCGCTTTCGTCACTTCAAGATACATGTTCAATTGATTTATTTTTTGGCACCATAAAGTAAGAGATAAGTTTTTGTGAGGAAGGTCTTTTCAGGTGCTTGTAAATGTCACGATAAGCAGATACACATGATTGTAGCTCTTTTTGTGAAATTTCATTCTCCTTTCGGAATTGATATCTATTTTAAGAAAATGCTTTTCTAAAATTTGTTGGAAAGCTGTATACCTGCATATATTTTATCCGCTGCCAAAGAATCCGGTTTTTCTTGTCAGGCTATTTAATATATCAAATTATTAATGATGTCACTGCACTAAAAGTTTTGTCTTCAATCAAAAGTGTTCTCTTGTCGCGTTGAGGGAAAGCATCTGAGCATGTAAATGGATAAAAAAGTTCCCGTGTTTGAACAATTTCACCCCAAGAGACTTGAAATTTTCTTTTTTGAGTAGATATATGATAAGAACGCGTTTTACGGAAATCAACTCCAAAGGTTGGGTAGCAGGTTTTGCATGGTCTTATTAATACCCATTTTTGAAATATTAGACCTATTAACTTGAAATTTAGTCAGCATGCTTTTTTTAGTAGAAATCCCCTAAGAACGGGTTTTACGGTATCGTAAAAAATAAAGGGCTTTAACATTAGATTTTCAAATCCTTTTTTTCAATTAAGAGGTCGGAGAATGTTCTTTTAATATGTATGTCAGAGTTTCATATGTGAATAACTTATATATAAAATTAGTATATACATGCATGCAATGTCATGAAATACTCAATGAATAGTCGGAAAACGGCTAGTATCTTTATATAATTACCTTGGGATATTTTCACGTTTTATTAAATTAATACATAATTCTATCTAAAAGCGTAAACGCTGAACATATTTATTTAGGTTACCGAAAATGATGTATGAAGAACTTAAATTTATCAATTATTTTTTTTTTTTATGAAGGAAATAGAATATTAGAATTGGTCTATTCTAAAGTAAAGCCACTTTCATAACAGCTATTTTATCCAAAATTAACACATTCAAATATTAGTATAAATAACTACTTTTTAATCGATGTCTCCTTATCAATTGCTATCAAAATTAAAGATGCTCAAGATAAGATATTAATCGTTCAAACTAAGAGAAAACTTAATTAATTTTTAATTACAGCCTTTTCTGAAATAATATTTTAATTTTTTCTCTCTTCAAACTTTTAAGTATAATAAATTTTAAAAGACAATGAATAGGAAGAAAATATATTATGATAATAATCTAGATTAATTACTAGCTTTTTTTTCTTTAAAAGTTCATTCTAGGTTTGGTTAATTTTAATTTCAGAAACTTCTTTCCGAAAGCTTTATTCTAGACAGATTATAAAAGTAGAACAAAATTCCGAAAAAGCCAGTCTTGTTATTGTAACCTTTTGACATTTCTTTGGAGTTTGAAACCAATATTTAATAAACACTTCCTTTTAAGTATCTCACAGCCTAGCATCGACCGGCCGCCTAGTCAAGGCAGGCTTGATGAGAGGAAATTAGATACCACCAGTTTCTTCTGATCCTGCATATGCAGCTAACTAACTTCTGGTTTCTGGCTGATAAGGTCAGAAAACTTCCCTATCATCTTTGCAGAGATCATTAGCTTTGAAGACGGAGACTTTCGCCGGAAACTTTTTTCCTTCCAGAAACTTTTCGAAGTCGGCTAAGAATAATAATAAAAAGAGAAAAAAAAAATGCTACGAAAAACCAGGAAGGGAAAAAGGAAAGAGTCCCGGGAAAGAAACGAGATAATTTCAGTTGATAAACATTCAACAATTATCGTATACTTCCAACCCGGCTTTTGCAGAAAAACTTCTTCTTAAGTCATTAGAGGAACCGAAGTTCTTTTCGTCGTTGTCCAGGTTACGTTTTCTCCTGGGGCTCCGAAAGGAGATGAGTTCCGGGTATTTTGATTCACTCCAATCTTTCTCAGTCAATAACTACTAAAGATGAGGAATATAATGAAACTTATTCCTAAATTCCATTTGTTTTGGCCTATTACTAACCTGTATGAAATTTGGATCACAAACTTCCAAAGTGAACTAAGTCATATTCGATAAATTAAGCTTCGATGTATCATAACGTTAATAGCAGCTTCTTTCACTAATCTGACCTTACACCATTAATATCCATATACCTTTAGGAATTTTATCTTCTGTTTTTTGACATCTTCAAAAATATTTTAAATCCATTTGAAAAGAATGCAGAATCTATTCAGTCTTTTGATTCATTTTCAATTGAAAGTTTATTTCAAAATTCCAACTGTACTCTTACAATGAGGGCCTTCTAAAATGATTTCCGGTTTTGTCAAAAAGTTACAAAGAAAGTGGAAAAGTATTTTAATATGCCTCTTATTGTATTTCTTAGTAATAAAAAGCATTCACTTTTAACGAGATCAGAAGGAATGTATTACGATTCTATAGTTGATATCTTGCAGTACAATTGGCTGCCACCCAAATTAGATATATATAACTATACTTTTTTTCAATGTATTATATTTGATTATTACTTTTAGAGCTATTTTGTTAGAGCTAAACAACATTTGTGTGCACTTTAAACTATTTCAATTATATATAAATGTTAAAACAAAATTTATGTACAAAATACCTTTTCACAATATTGTAACGAATATTTCAAATTTTAAAAGAGAATTTTCGCAAGTTTTAATTTTAATATCTGATCAACATGAGAAAATTTAAAATAAGTAAAGAGTTGAGAGTATATGGTATACGTTGTCAAATTATCTTACAAACGATAGCTTTTAACACGTAAATGTGCGTGGCTCACAATCTCACAAACCGGCTTGTTTAACTGCCACCATTTGGCTAATGAGTAATGATGGTGCATGGTGGTAGGCCTAGGCTTAGACTTGGACGGCGGTGCTAACATAATAATGCATTCTAGCCAGAGTTGGTATACATTTCGAAATTTCCATTTTTTTGAGGAATATGTCCGGAAATAGCATTTGAGCATTAAGTTATTTGGATCATGATCTTATTCAGACTGACTCGATAACGAGACATGTTCTACACTGAGGCCAAGGCCCGAGCACAGTTGTGCCATGCCTTGAGGCGTCCTTGTCCCTTGCTATTCTTTATTGTTCAGTAGGATAGATTTATCTATCAGTCGCCATGAAGCTCGTGATATCATCTAATTGATTTACACCGCAACTTCTTGAATATAGAAGTAGTTACCGTTTTCGTAATTAGACAGTATGGTAACTATTAACGGTACAAACTCAGATCTACTGAATAGTTATTTTTATTTCGTATAATTAGTCTGTTGCATAATACAAACTTCTATTTATTATGTGCCCCCAGGGTTAGCCCTTAGCCGAGATTAATTTTGTGGCCCTTGATTAAATGTTACTGTCGATCAGGTGGCATAAGCAATAATATCAACATTTATTGTGTGTTGTACATGAGAGCTCCATGTGTATTTTTACAAAGCCTGGACCACAATCCAGGATTAAAATTTATTAAGCTTGATTATATAAATTTAGTTTAAATTTCCTTTTTATATCTTAGGCCTTTGCACACGATTCCTTTTATCCTTCCTTGTATCTCATCTAAAGAAATCGTGACTACAAGTTCTAATAGGCCGAACATTCTCTAGTACTCTTAACAGTGACATCTAAACTGGCGAAATCGAAGGAAAATAAAGGAGAATGGTTCCGAAGAACAAACTGACGGGAAATTAACCACGCGTCGATAGTCAAAGAAATCGCGTGACATTTTCTGACCCCCGCCTAATTACAAGGGAGGTGCTACTAAATGGGGCTTTATGGATTAGCTCCTTTTTCAGCCTTCCGTCCAGTGCCTGCCTCCGTGCTTACAGGGATAAAAGAAATTTTCTCTAATTGGATGAACTGGTTAGGCTTTACGACATATGCTTACTAATCGAGATAAATTCTCATATTTCTGGATTAGATTCGTTTGGATGATAGTAAGATGGTAAATATTTGCTCCAGAAATTAAAGAGTAATGAGGGCCATTTAGTGTGAATGGTTTATTTCTTCGTGATTTACGTGTCGTGATTAGTAATAGTTTCAGAATTGAAAGAAATTTTTGCATGTATCTTTTGCACTTATCTAATATATGGTAATTATTATACCAATGGCAATAAAATTGCTCATAAAACTAAATCAGTAAGCAACCGGATTAAAATAAAATAAAAAAGCACAGTCATCTAAAATAAAGAAAATGGTACATATATAGTTCTCCTTACAAGAAGATTAAATCAATGATATCGATGGTTCGAAATAGACTATAATATTATGTTAACCCTTCGTCGGGCGCATCTCTGAGGGAAACATAATCAGTCACACCTGGCCTGAGAGCCCCGACATATTTTGACCTCCCCCTTCCACCTAATCAATTTTAACTCAAAACACCGGAAAGTCCACCTTGGGTAAAGTCTAATCAAAGCGAGTTTAATGAACTAAATGAAATTTAAACTAAGGCAACCCAAAAATTTCTAATATGACACAAATGAAAATGAAAATCGAACTAACCAAGTATCATAAAAGAAAAAAAAACTGGAAACACAAGTAGTATGAAGTCTTTCCAGATATGGGACCATTATTGAAATATATGTAATGTATCTCACAGCAGACTTATTTTGAGTAGAATGCATGATTGCAATAAAATAAATTCGGAATTAGGATACAATTGGGCGTACTCGGCCTCATAATCCAGAAGGGGGTCAGGAAAAGCGAGGTGAGGGTGGAGAGCAGACTAGACTGTGGTACTTCCAAGAGTCAGGAAACTATTGAAAAGGGCGCCAGCTCAGTCTCCGAGCGTAGGAGGGACATTTGAAAAACTGTTTTGGTGACCTCTCAGGCTATCTGCGACCGACAGAGAGTTAAGGGATTTACTTAATGAAAATATTTAATTAACTCCATAAAGAAATTTTCCATTACGGATTTTCTGTGCCTAATTTCTCATCATAAAGTTAATCATAATTTCAAATTTCGTAAATTTCTGTTTAAAAGTGTTTTAATACGGAGAAAAAATTTCTTAGGTCTAATTTTAAAACAAAAGTTTCATACATCAATATGTTTCTTTTGAGACTTTTTCTATGCATCCTTTTCATAGATTTTTACACCGATCCATGAATAAATATTTACAAATTTTAAATTTATAAAACGTTTGGAAAAGTAAACATGAATTATTATATATTATTGCAACATTCAAAGATTTTTGGAATATATTGTAACGTCTGAATTCTCATGAAATATGGATAAGAAACTATCAAAAATCAAATATACATTACTCTAAGTTGAAGATTTTAAGGGGCTGTATAAAAGCTTATACGTTAAATATCGATTATTGCACTATATTTTATAGCGGAAAAAAATACAATGGCTTACCAAAGTTAAGCTGTAGTCTGTTTTTTTTGCGCCTAATTTGAAAATGAATGAATATAAAAATAAGAACTTTGAAAGAGATGTACACCACACACACACAAACAGTTTTTTTTTCTATTTAATATATTCTAAAAAGAAATGTGTCTATCCCTAATTGAAAAGCACTGCCGATATCAAATTTTATGCTGCTAATCAAGTTGTCGGACACTAAAATGGCATGCGAAAACCAGATGTGGAGTAAACATGCATGTAACGTTCCTAAAGGAGGACTTAAAGCCACAACCTGACTACCAAAATAGTCTCAATTATGCTTTATCGGATTTAGGTTTGGAGATATTCATTTCCTTTTCTTCAAATCGTAATCTTCAAGACATTTCAAGTTGCACAGTTCAGTGAGGTTGCAAATTATCATCATAAATCAGAAAAATATTCCTTACAAAAAGTAGTGCTTTTTGAGAATACATATTAATCAAGGATTTCATCTCTATATTTCAAACCAGTCAGAGTTCCTCCATGGAACACATTTGGCGTGATCATAGATTCCGCCACCTCTGTAACTCCGCAATACTGGATTGGATATGTCTGGCACATATTTCTTTTAATTAGCAGACATTCTCAATCAATCACCAGTATGTAGTTGGATTCATTTGTGTCTGGTTAAAGAAACATGCTCTCTTGCCCAACATAAACGGAGGTATCTTTGAATAGGCTCAGGAGGACGCATACAACCAGTTGTTTGCCTTCCATAGAGTCTTGCATTGTGAAGGAGGAGTCGTAGTAGCGGAGATTTTTGTTCCTAATTCGATAAAATGAATCCAAAATCATATTTCAGTCCAAAGAGTTAAAAAATGGTCTTCTTTGGAGTTTTAACACATGACAGAACTGAAACAAGTATTCAAAACACATAATTTTTCAATTAAAACTGATTCCACACAATCAATAGACCACACTGAAAGACGCATGAAGAAATCTAACAGCATCAGCTTATGACAACCCAATTTTTATTCATCTGACCACCAGCAATAATAACAAATCTGGTAAACTATTTTCCCCAGACATTGCTTGATTGTTCAAGGATATTAATTGCAATTACTGGAGATAAACAAATATGCACAGACATGCAGATCAGTGGTTATATAACTCTTGATCACCCCCCCCTTATTTATCAGGGTGACATCACGGATCCTCAAGGCTTTGAGAACATCCCTCCTCGACTTAATGTTCTTGAGCAAAATACAAGTTATAGTAGAGTTTCTTCGTTGGAAACTATTAAGTAATATAGTTTACCATGGCACACCTTTAAATTTTCCCCCGAAGCCTTTCAGAGTCATTAAAAGAGGGAAATATCAACGTTACAGAAGAATCTACTTGGACCCCCCTTAAAGGCACTGTGGACCCTCTGGGTTCACTAACCACAGTTTAAGAACCACTGCTGTAGATGAAGCTGCGAAAATTTGATTTTTGCACATTATCTTCTACTTTTATATAAGTGTCTATTGTTTTGAAATGAAATCGCTTATAACATAAATTTTGCTAATTACTATCATTCATATTAATTATGGATTTTATTGTAATTAACATTTTATTTAATATTCAGCTTCAAAAAACATGTACATTATGAGTAGTCTGTTAATATTTTTGATAGAATTATATTAATTAAAATATGATTAAAAACATAAAATAGTAAAAATATTAAAAAGACAAGAGCTATCTATATATAGAAAAACTTTGCAAAAAATAAAGGATTTCCCAGATTAATTGTTTGCATTAGATAATATCCTTTAAGACCATACACACTTCTTTGGGGAACCCGTAACTCTTTCATAGGAACTAATCGATTTGATTTGTAGGAAATATGAACTATGGACTATTTAAAATATTATCTGTTAAACTCTGAAACAAACGACGTTCTCACAGCAGAATTTTAAAATAAAACAAAATAAATGCCTGGCAGTTTACTTAATTAAATATATAATTGACTTTGTACTTTGATTAACTTTTAGCCTTTAACTATCGTAATGGCTGGACTATCCCATCCATTAACGTGGGAGTGTTAGAAGGAAAACTAGCCACACACATAGTCAAAACATCTCGACTTATTTACTATTCTCAACAACACAAATTCCTCAACCACCGAAGGAAACGAACACACACACACACACCGCCGCACACCGCGCCACCGCACGCACGCCACACACGTACCGCACACGCACGCACAGCACATCACGCACGCACACACACCGCACGCAGCACGACGTTGAAATCGGTAGAATGGGATGTAATGGATGAAAATAATTCATAGAAACAGTAAACTCAGAGATACAAATATGCAGATTGACATTCTTCAGGCCAAGCGTGAGCAACTATTTTGGTTCAATAATCACATTGTTGAAGAGGAGGATACTTTTGTGCCGCACCTCTTTTCAAAAGTATTACACTCTTTGGTTAACTTTTCATCTAAAAAAATGTATAAATTGTACTATAAAAATCAATAAATACATGGTGGTTTCGAAATCATGGTACAATTTTTAAGAGTAGGTACAGGGCATTGTAACAATCATCTGTTGCATAGGAATGTATGGGCGCAAGTGACGCAGTGAGACGCAAACAGTGGAAATAAAAGAAAGAGAAATGAAGTTATTAGTTGGCTGTAATACCGATAGAAGGCAGTAGTTGTCTAGCCACCGTTTAACATAATGCATTTCAGTAAGAGAAAGCTCCATTCTCAATTGTGTTGACGTCTACTGTGGGAGACCTTACGTCTGAGGAAAATGCAGACATGCATTACATGTACGACCGTGCAAATGGTAACGATAGGGCTGCACTACGAATGTATCCCGCGGAAATTCCTGATCGACGAATGCCGGATTACAGAATTTTTCAGCGGTTACATCGTCAATTTCTTTAAAAACGTTCGTTTCTCTTCATTAGACATGATGCTGGTCGACGAAGAGCTGTACGCAGCCAATGCCTGGAAGAAAGCATTTTGAACGTTGTGGCTGATAGATCCGAGTAAGTACAAGAGCTATTGCTCATCACAGAGTGGGTCATCAGACCCATCGTTGGGTGTTAAACGAAAATCGTTAAAATCTCTTCAATTTTCAGTGAGTACAAGCTTTGATCCGGCTGACTATCTTCTCCGACTGCCAGTGGGTGGTACAGCGCTACAGCTGGACTTCATAGCTCATGTGCCGAACAGTTATGAACAGTTATTGTAAATATTACACTTGTCAACGACGCTTTCAATAAACACTTTGTCTTTCTTTTCGTCTCTTATTTTTTGTGTTTTATTCAGCTTATTTATTGTTATCACATTTAATTTTAGAATCAGTTTAATGAGACAAATGTACCCTACATTCAAGAGCCAAAACATTGTGACCACTCTTTCATTTTGAAATGATCTCGCCTGGATGACGTGGAAGGCACGTGATCAGATGGAAGTGGTATTTAACTGCTGCTGGAGAGTCTGAAGAAACATTCTTTCACACACTTACTTCTGTGTGTGATGGGAAAGGCTGCGGATCGAAGCGACTTTGATAGAGGGCAGATTGTAATGGCTCGAAGGCTCGGAACAAGTATTTCCGAAACTGCACGACTCGTGGGTTGTTCACGATCTACAGTTGTTAGTACTTATGCAAAGTGGATGAATGACGGTGAAACCAGCAGTAGACGACATGGTGTTGGACGTCCACACGCTATCAAAGAAAAAGGTCGTCGGAGACTATCTCACATGGTGAAGCAAAACCGTTACCAGACAGTGGCTCAGCTGACAGCCCAATACAATGCAGGGCCAAGCAGAATAGTATAGGAGCAAACTGTTCGGCGGACACTGTTGGATATGGGGCTGCGCAGCTTACGTTCCACTCGTGTGCCTTTGCTGACCAAGCGTCATCGCAACTGCGACTGCGCTGAGCCCGGGAACATCGCGACCTGTCAATGGATCAGTGGGAGAGAGTTGCCTGGTCAGATGAATCACAGTTTGTCATTCATCACGCCGATGGCCATGCCAGGATACTCCGTCTTCCAGGCGAACAGTTGCTCCTTCAATGTACAGTAGGTCATACACAGACCAGTGGTGGCGGTATTATGTTTTGTGGGACGTTCTCTTGGGCATCTCTGGGACTCGTGGTTGTGGTAGAGCAGATCGTGAATGCTACAGAATATCTAAACGCCATTGCGGACCAGTTGCACCCTTACATGGCGTCTGCTTTTCCAGCTAGAAATGGAATGTTCCAACAGGATAACGCCCCGTGTTACAAGGCTAAAATGGTGTTGCAGTGGTTCCAGGAACATGATGCTGAACTCCAGTTAATGTCCTGGACGCCTAACTCACCGGATCTCAATCCGATAGAACACATTTGGGATGTCATGGGATGGCAGCTCAGAGTTCAAAGACCCCCAATTCGCAATATCTCGGATTTTTGTGACCGTTGCTTAAACATATGGTACAATCTGTCTCCGGCCATCTACCAAGGACTTGTGGCATCCATGCCAAGGTGGGATGAAGCTGTGTTGCGCGCCAAAGGTGGGCCAACTCGTTATTGGCAGGTGGTCATAATAGTTTGGCTCTTGAGTGCATATGCACTTTCGAACAATTTTCTTCATGCGTTTCTTTATTTTTAGTTGCATTCATGCATGTGGTTGACATAGGTGTCATAGTATACAATTTGAGACAATTATTTGTTCACTCATATGAAGGGAATTCTAGCTTCAAGGCAAATTTTTGACTGATTTGGTGGGCCATAAAAATCTCTGCGTACCACTTAAAAAGTTTTGTGGAGGGACTCACCACATTTGCCCATCCTGCTTTAGACTACGGCAAAATAATTTGAAGAAGTTTACAAATTATTTTAGTAATACTTTATTCTCTTTAGGTGGCAACAAAGGTTGTTGAAGTTAAAGTAGTTGGGCATATGTGTTTGTAATATATATGTATATACTTATGGAAAGCATGAGAATTTGCAAAACTTTTGAATAGGTAATATTTTGCTCAATTTTAATCTTGAATATTTTTTCTATTTTTCATTTTTAACGTAATTTAGAATGATAAAAATTGCGATTGGTGACAACTAATGCATTTAGCCTTTAGATTTCTATCAGTGGAAGTGTGCTTTTTCAGGTGCAAAACTGAATAATTTCACCAGGAAGAAGTTTGCGAATGTTCGAAAACGATAAATTTTTATGTAGTTTTTGGACGTTTGGAATAATAGAGTGTTGGAATTTTTGATCGTACTTATTAGTTAAAGTGTTTATCAATGGTAATTGAAGACATGAAATTAGATCAAATATTTAGTTTGAAAATTGTTCTATCTTTTTCACATCCTGATAATAAAGTTCTTTCTAGATTTCTGCTTTAGTATCGCACACGAGAATTTAGAATCAGACATAAATCTACAACTTTAATTAAATGAGTTTTTGAGAGTAAGAATCTTGTAAATTTTTGATTATCAAAAATTATTTTTAATGTAATGCCTATGGCTAGTTTTAAATTGTAAATTCATCATATTGTAATTTATTTAAAAATTCTGAGTTGCCTACTATTTCTTGAAAAAATGTTGAAAATAATTAATATTTTTGATACAATATGTCGTTCAGTATTGAAAGTATAAGGAAATGTGCAGATGAAAATGTCTTGTCATTATCTGAAGTATTCGTAATAAAACCTAGGTGAGTGAAAAAAAATCAAAATTTCATCCAAGGTAAAAGAAATGAATTCATGAGAGTAAAATGGTGCACCTCCGATGTGTATATATTCATCAGGAAGTGTAAGAAATAGTAATCTGACGGGTCCAGAAAACTCACCAATCTCGTCTTTTATCTAGGATTCTTCCAAAATTTAGTATTATAGCTTAAGAGATGAAAATCCATTGGGAAACCCGTAGGATCTCCAGCTGCAAAGCTAATCTTGCAGCAAAATATTTTTAGAGATTGGAGAAAAACGATTTCATATATATCCCCATTTGGTTTATAAAAGCAGAAGCATATATATATTCCAGCTACCTTCCTACAGCGAAGCATCGGAGAATGCAAATGGTATTCATACATTTCGCTTTCCACAGTATGGAACGTCAAGCATGTAGAAAGCTTATATTTTAAGACAAAAGTGTTTTTTTTTAAAAATATAAATAAAATAGCAAACTAACACAACTTAAAATATTTGGAAAACAAAACTTAGTGTAATGTAGCATGTCTAGTGTGAGTGAAGCAACCGTTGCACATTTTTGACAATCGTTTCAATGAAGTCCTACTAAGTCAACTTGTATATAGTATCACGTAAACTTCAAATATCACAAACAATTTTAGTAAGGATTCTTCATAAAAGCTTTAGGTTGAATGCTTACAAAGAAATATTATGTTGAAGAATGTTAAAGAACACCTGACGGGAGCTGGAATATCTCTTAGACGTTCTCCGAGCTACCAGGGGGCACACTTTGAAATTCACAGAGGCAAATGGTCTTATAGAAAAAAAATCATAATATTACTTACAATATACAGTCGACTCTCAATAATTTGAAGTTGGAGGGACCAATGAAGAACTTCGAATTATCAAGAGGGTAGAAAAAAACTCTAAAATACACGAAAAGAATATTTTTGCTAACACATTAAAATTTGAAACTAAGTAATAAAACAATTGTACATGTGTATAAAATTATTTTAAAGTATTTTTAAAAAGTACATATTTATATACAATATAAATATTATACAGAAGTTAAAAGTCCTGCATTGAGAATACATTCAAACACAATCCTACCCATCTCTTTTTCAAAATAGTGGACCATCCTTTCTGAATACATGTGTCGCAAGGCCACGTATTAAACGAAATATATGGATGGCAGACTTCAGATGCGGCCAGAACTATCCACATGAAGAAAGAAAGCAATAAAAGTGTCTTTGCGCCTGAGGAATCGGGATGCACTAAGAAGATGGCCACTGAAGGGGCTACGCTACAGGGGAGACATGTAGAGACAATACAACACAAAACTTGTAAGCTCCAACCTGTTTGCTACAGGACTGTACATGATAGTGAGTGTTCGAATTGTCGAGAGTTTCATAACATAACTTCAAATTATATATATATATATATATATATATATATTGCATGTTGCAGTCTCTGGCCAGCCACAGATTTTACTTCGAATTATTGAGTGTACCCAAATGTATATTTTTAGTTCAAAATATCAAGAGTTTTTCTAGGGACTGAGCATATACTTCGAATAATCGAGAGGTTCGTATTATCGAAGGTTTGAATTATCTAGAGTTGACTGTATATCTAAACAAACATATATCTAATTATAATAATCTGAGTACAGTAAATATTACTAATCTGGGCAAAGCTTTTTCTGCCACCTGTATATTATTATGATTAAAATTTTTAAAAAACGTGTAATTCTTACTGTTGATTAAACTTCAAGGATAATTACTTGACAAGTTATTAGAGACAGGCATCGGTGATAACAACCCGTGTTTAAATTGCAAGATAGAATTAAAAGAAAGTATTGGATAAAAAAAAAGATGATAAAAGGCCGGAAAAAAACTTGGGCATCACCTGTGTCAAACAAAGATAAAAAATCTCTTGGGAGAAATAACTCGATTCACGGGGCTGTAAGCCCCACACGATCGGTAAGACTCTTAAATCCTAGATACGGTAAGACTCTCAAATATTTTGTCGATTGAGGAATTACAATGATTTCTAACAAATTAATCTGAAGCTAACGATAAAAAAGATCAAAAGATTAGAGTATATATACATAGAAAGAAATACTTTGAAATGATTATAAAAAGATAGGATATTAAAAATATTTTGAAATTTTTTAAAAAAGTTCTATAAGTTCAATTTTTTTAAAATTCACAATAGTACTTCTACATTATTTATATGTTTTGCAGATAAAGCCCTTAGAGAATATTCCATACAAATCTATTTAGAGTAGGAATTATTGCAGCAGAAAAAGTTCCATTACGATTAACCAAACTATTTTTCTCTGTTGTTACTTCTACAACACCATCAAAAATGTGGAGTAAGTTATTTTACGCTTTTTCAACAGAATTACTTCTTATTTATATAAACAGTGGCATCTCAAGTTATCTTCTAAATTTGCCTTTTTTTCTTCTTTTTCTGCAGTTAACAAAATGCTTATCTTTTGACTTGGAGCTTTCACAAGTCCTGCGCTGTATTCCTATTTTGCCGCCTTCGGCTCTCGGAGAAAGGAAAGACAAACATTATTCTATGACGGTTAAGATAACAAAGTTTCTGATGTTTCCATTGTGAATCCTCTGCCCTGCTTTTCCACCTCTCATCTCGAGAAGAAGCTTTTCTTTCCTTCTGTTTGTTTTACATCGTGCAAACTCATTTCTTCGAGAAGTGACCGTGCTTAAAGAATCCTCGAAGAGAACATTAAGTTCTCACGAGACGATATCTTTAAGTGAATCACTGTCTTGATTATATAGAATTACTGTTATTTTTAACGAGACACTTTTGATTTTAAATGTAATATTTTGCCACGATGATTCCTCTAAAGTATATGCATGAGAAGATATTAAATTCATTAAAATTTGTATTCACTTCTTAGATAACAATGATAAACCTAATGTCTCTAATCACTCATATATATAACATATAAAAAATGTGTCTGAAGTATGTCTGTTGACTAAATAACGTTAAAAATTAATGTAAATATTAAATTGTTTATGCAAATATTAAAAACAAAACTCAGAAAATGTGAATTAATACTTTATATAAATAGTATTTATAAGTGAACCCCTTTTCGTTCCTTCAAATTGATTTTAAATATTCATCATTGTAATCCTCTGTTGAAATGAGCATTCGGTACAAATGTGTACATTTTTATTTATTGGGAAATATTTATATATGCATCAAATTAGATATCTAAAATTACTCTTTTTTGTTCAAATTAAATGAATGTCGAGTGCATTTTTAACAAAATGACTAGGGATTTCCTTTGGCAATTTTATATAAAATATAATTTTATATGTCCAATTTCAATTAAAGTTTATTCCCAAAGGTATTCCTAATTCAAACATAATGTGTTTTAACTGTCAGCAAAATGTATTCTCGTAACGCCTATGTAAGTCGTGTGCAATACGTAAAATGTATTGCACACGACTTCCAATGCTATTTGTTAACTAATTCTGAAAATTTTGTTAACACAGCAATTTTTCTCAGAACTTATCTCTTTTTGATATAATATTTTATTTGATTAAAGTGTGGTATAGGGGGCTGCCCTTAGCGAAGTCAATTTCTTAAAGCGTCCTAAATCGATCGCCAAGCTACTTCATTTAGCGATAGGTGTCCGGAAGCCAGAATGAATTCGTTATCTCACCATGATATCTATATAAAACTCGCCAAATCCAAAGCCCTCCCCCCCTTATACTACACTTGAGCCTTTTATTTTAGTTGATAGATGTGCGATTTAATTTACAAAATAACATATTTCACTCACTGAAAACTTTTTAAAAAGTGTAATTTTTTATGTTTTTATAAGGAAACAAATGATGAACAAACTACTTTGTTAAAACCAGAATGAAAGGCTTTATGTAATTTCAAACTTTTAAAATCGAATAACAATCATGTCTTCAAAAATCACTTGAAAGTGACATTAAATAAACCTATAAGTTTGTTTTAAATATGACATTTCAGAACAGTTGTACAGAAATAGTACACATTATTGCATTATTTCACTGACTTGAACAATAAATGAAATTGTATTTAGAACTACAGATATTGGATCTCAGAGTTAATCTTATTAAAGTTACGCAGTAAGCATTCGTTATTTACTTTCGTAACGGGCATATCCGCGATCCTTCAACTAATTCTCTTGGGGTAAAATAAAGTTTTTTTCTATAAGTTCTATTTGAAAACTTTCTCTCAAAGAAGAAGACGTTATTTATGCAAATGAGTGGTTCTATTTAAACGTTGCCATTTAGGTAAGTGTTGTTAGTCGGTGGATAGTCGCTGGGTGGTCGATTGTCGATAATTGGAGAATAAGACTTAACTGAGCTTAAGATTTACGACCGGAGAAAGTAAGTAAGAGAATTATACTTTTAGTTAAAGAGTTACGGTAAATTATAGCAAAGAAGTCCAGACTGCTCCAAGAGTAATCGGAGATGTTAAGTAAACTTAAACCTGGCGATTGCTCTTCTAATTAGTTACTTAGTGCATTTATCACCTTTAGTTGTGTGGTTCAAGTCAAAGGGATAAAATAAATTTGAATTTAAAACTTGTTATGCCTGATCTTTAATCGAACCCACAAACACCATCAACCGCTAATCGGTTGATCAAGATGACTGGATAACAATCCACAATTTTGGTAAGCCACTATCCTTCCTCTGTCGAACTCGTATACTTGATTAAAAGCTGATTGCTGTTCTCTACGAGACATAACTGATCGTTTTTTGAAAAAACTATAAGAGAAAAACACAATTGCCGAACTTGAAATCGTCGAAATCTCCAAGCCTTAAATAGCGCTTTGAGGTGGCGCCACAGGCGTGCGTGATGTGTGTCTGCGCTGAAATCCTAATCATTTGCATACCTCACCTCTGCTAATGCATGTTGTAAATTTCATGTTATTTGCTTGCTTCCTTCATGGTGTTGCATTTACTGTGGCCAGCAGTGTATTATGGTAAGTATTGCTAACACACATTTTCTCTCACTTCTAGGGTTTTAACTTAAACTTTTAGTTGCCAAATCTAGAAATGGTATAATGAATTAGTCCCTGAATCTGGAAATCGTTATTCCTGATGATTCTGATCAGGACACTTGGAACAAAATGATGAAAATATTGTATTTTCATCGATCCCTGGCAATTGTGCAAAATTTCGAATTAATATGGCCTTTTAAAGTCGGTAAAAATATCGAGTTCAAATATTCCGTTACATGCAAGTGAAGCTTATAAAAGCGTGTTAAAAACACCGATAATTATTTCAATTGTTATACATAGTAACTCTGAAAATAATGCGAACTTTACAAGAATTCTAGGTCAGGTCTATCTTCTAGTCTATCTTCAGGCCTATCTTCAGGTCTATCTCAGGGCTAGGTCAGGTAATCTTTGTTTTATATAAGCAAACTATTATTATAGGAGCACTTTTCATAAAATTAGAATGTTTTGAAAATATATAATTCTAAGTTTATTTTTAGCCAAGATATTGCATTTAAATAATTATTTATTCAAATAATATTCTTAAAAAACTCTTTTATACATGTATTTTAATTCAAGTGACTCTAAATGTCATGGAAATTATCTATTTATGCGTTTTTTTTAATCATAGTTCCGAACGTAGTTGGATAACTTACGAACCCCTGCTATAGGAAATACACTCAAATATTATTACACCATTTTTCTCCCAGTCATTGTGGCCGGTATTGCTTATGTTAAGTAGTATTTCGAATCCTGCAGTCTCCTAAAAACCGGGAAGGGGGTTGTGCGCGTTAAATATATCGAACAAAGTCTACACTTTGGTGTGGTATGGAACAGAGGTGCAGCTAAGGGTCTTCCAGGGTCCTTACGGTTCAGATTACAAGGTCCATCGTCGTTTGGGCTCGTGTTGCTTTAGAGTGTAAAGTAAATAAGCATTCAATCAATCTGCCTTTACTATATATATCTCCACTATCTCTACTCTTCTATTCTCGATTCTAGTGACCCGTCTTTTTGTCTGTCATCAGCAGTGTTATGCTTCCGCTTAGTTTTAATCAATTTACTCATTTAATATATTTGAATATGTATTTTGCTTACATAGTAAATCATCGGATATGAACTTCGAATAACAAACTAAACTCTCACAAAATAGTATATGCACTATATTAATTTAATTATTTGATGTAGTTGGAGTGTTATTAAAAAAGTTTTGTTGATCTTCTCAATCGAGGCTTTTTCTATTATGCATTTCTTATTTAAATACACTGCTGGCCACCGTAAATGCAACACCCTGAAGGAAGCACGCAAATAACATGACATTTACAACATGCATTAGCGGAGGTGAGATATGCAAATGATTAGAATTTCAGCGCAGACACACATCACGCACGCCCGTGGCGCTACCTCAAAGCGCTATTTAACACTTGGAGATTTCGACAATTTCAAGTTCGGGAATTGTCTGTTTCATGTGGTTTTTTCAAAAAACGATCAGAAAACTCTTGGAAAACAGCGATCAGTTTTTGATCAAGTATCCCAGTTCGACAGATGAAGGATAGTGGCCTACCGAGATTGTGGATTATCTTTCAGGGAAATCGGTAGTCGTGTTGGACGAAACCAAACAACTGTAATGCGGATATGTGACCGTTGGATGCAGGAGGGTATGAAGGACCGACGTGGTCGATCGCATCCACCTCAGTGCACCACTTCACATAAGGACAGGCAGTGACGGATCTCTCAGTCACATCACGAACCATAGCACAGCACATTGAGTCTGTAACGCATCATTCAGTGTCTGCGCGTACCATTCGACGCCGTATACAGAAAGAGTGGTCTATCCGCAAGACGTCCATTGCTTGGTCTACCCTTGACGCAGAACCACAGACGTCTCCGCCGCCAATGGTGAGATGAAAGAAGGATGTGGGAGGCAGAATGGAATTAAGTTGTGTCTTTACTGACGAGTCACGCATCTGTCTGCAACACCACGATGGTCGTATTTAAGTCTGGAGACACCGTGGAGAGAGGATGCTGAACAGCTGCGTTATGCACCGTCACACTGGTCCTGCACCGGGTATTACAGTATGGGGCGGTATTGAATATCACTCTCGCACTCATCTGGTACGCATTGCCGGTACTTTAAACAGCCAGCGCTACATCTCCGAGGTGTTGGGGCCAGTTGTCCTTCCTTACCTTCAGGGCTTGGCCACAGCCATATTTTAACAGGATAATGTGTGACCACACGTGGCACGCATTGTCCAAAGTTTCTTCGTCAACCACCAGATTGAATTGCTTCCCTGGCCGGCTGGCTCTCCGGATCTTTCGCCGATAGAAAACATATGGTGCCTGGTTGCTCAACGATTGACCCAGATTACACCCCCAGCTGCCACACCAGATCAACTTTGGTCAACGTGTGGGAAGAAGTCTATAAATTTAATCATTTGATACCTGGTCAACATGTTATCTACAAAATGAATTTTGTTGTGCTATCTCTTGTCTTTCTTGGTGTTGCATTTACGGTGGCAGCAGTGTAATTATTTAATCTAGTTGGAGTGTAATAAAAAATGTTTTGTTGATCTTCTCAATCGAGGTTTTTTCTATTATGCATTTCTTATTTAAATACTTGTGCAAATATTTTAATATTTCTTTTGCAGCTTATGTCTTTAAACACGCAAATTTCGAAACGAATTTTGATGAAATTTCACAATGGTTTATAAGCAAATTAACTTTTAAGGAATACATCATTACAAAAATAAACATCAAATTTATATTCTCTAATGACCAAGATTAAATATAGTACATTTCTTATAAAAACAATTTTTGTTTATAATAGAAATAATTATACGCGCCTTATAAGTTATAAAAATACAGTGTTCGACATTTGCAATTACCAAAATAATCTGTTCAAGCGCACACGTTTCAATTCCTCAGTTAATAAACCCCCGGGATGAGTATTAAATTAAACAAATTGAAAGTTTTAAGCTCTTTATAAATATTTGAAGAAATATTCTTTATAAGATACCACGAGACACTAAAAATCTCAAACGTTTAATTTAACTTCCTTTACTATGCATTTCTTTTACTATGCATTTCTTTTACTATGCATTTCTTTTACTATGCATTTCTTTTACTATGCATTTCTTTTACAAGCGTATGTTTTCCCCAAAGTTAAATCTTTAATGTGCTATACTATAGAAACTTGATTTTTATCAGATGAGAGTTGTGTTTTCTTAAGTAAAATACTTCAACGATATTTTTTTCCAAGAGTAATAAAATAAGTTCCTAGATAAAGTAAAAAAAAAATGTTTATGTTACTATAAAGATGCATTTAAAGAGTCAAAGCATGTTAAGGTATAAATTTGGTAAAGAATTAACTCGTAAGAAAAATAAATTGACTTCTCACGCGTTTCAAACATTTTTCTTAAATTCTCATGTCTAGACAACTTAATTACTTTCTTTGAAATTGACCGCATCATTGAAATTTCCTATGATTCTCCAAGTTAAGTTAATTAGTTTAACATTAAAAATGAATAAAATTTATACAAAACAATTCGTGACTATATATATATATATATATATATAAAATTCGGCTTGTTTTGTTAAGCGCTTTGGCACTAAGAAAAACAATAATGGTAAAATAACAAATGCAAATAAAAATATAAATGTTTAACTATTTTTAAAAAAATAAATAATATTATAAAGCTATACAAAATAAACTACCATTAAAGTTCTTGAAATATATGCATAAAGAAGTAGATAAAGTTTAAACACTAATGAATGCTATGCAAACTCCAGTTAAAAAAATAAATTACGAAAAAATTCTACATTAGTACGTTAAAAAAATTGGTCTATGATATTTATACAGAAATTTCTATATTGTTCGAAATAAATTTAATTTTTATACTTTTTTCATTACTTATTATAAAAATCACTATTAAAAATCATTTTAGCAATTTAATATTTGGGTGTTATTTTCTATTTTTACGTTCGGTCTCGGAAGCCTAGTGGTCAAGGTAACGGACTCGTGGCCGGTGTGTCATGAGTTCGAACCTAGTACCGCTATAGACCCACTGTGTGTAGAAGTTGCCGATGCTCGTTAAATCTATCAAGGCACCAACGTCTTTATATTGGTGTGGTAAGGAAGTTAGGAGATGAGGGTGTGAGACACTTGACCGTAGTTCAAAATTACCAGGTCCCTCACCAATCGCCTTCGAGCAACTTTACAGTGCGACGTTAATGTAACTCGCATTCAGTCACCTACATTTTTTTTGCATTGGTGTGGTTAGGAGAAGGGGTGCCAGAGAGCTCAGACGTCAACTTCGTCACTTTACTATGGTTCAAAATTACGAGACCTGTTGCCAAGTGAGTGAGAGAACATTATCGTCGCACTGATTAGCAACACGAGGACTTTTGGCGACAGTCCGCGTAATTTTGAACCATGGTCAAGTGACGTGGACAACACCTGAGCTGGCACCCCTCTCCTAACTACCACACCACACCAACGGGAGGACGTTTGAGCTCTCGACAGATTAAACGTGCATCGCTTCCCTACACGGCGGGTATTTAGTGGTACTAGGATCGAACCCATGACACGCTAGCCATGATCTGATGCCTAAACCACTCGGCCACCGCGGCCGCGACCTGTTGCCAAAAGCCCGCGTGTAGCTAAGCAGTGTGACGTTAATATTCACCTACTCACTCCATTTTTACATTGCCGTGGTTTCGATTCCAGATGTTACTTTAGACACGTCATGTTGAGGGAACCAAAGCATGTAAAATCTGTCTACGCTCAATGTAGTTCCGTTGGTGTGGTGGTTTGAAAAGAGTGTAACCAGCTCAAATGTGTGACGTCCTCGTTACTTAGCCGAGGTTAAAAATTACGAGATCTGTCGCTAACGTTAATAAAACTCTCACTCTCCCTTTTTACATTAATAGAAATGTTTTCCTTTCTAAAGGATAAAAACAACGTTTCTCAAACTGTGGGGCGTGGCAACTCTACAAGGGGGGCGCGAGCATATTGAAAATTCAAAAACAAAACTTTATTTAAAAATTATTAATTTACTGAAAATAAAGAGACAAAACACATTCCTGGATAATAAAAAATAAAATACACATTTACATTAATATTTTATACTTATAAATGTATCAGTGCTACACAATGTATTTTATGATTAATTTAACAATTCTAAGTTAAGAACAAGTTTAATAATTACCAGTGACTCCATGCTCTTGTCATATAAAATTTTTTTCGAAAATTAGAACACCTTTATAATTTGTACGGTTTTTAATTTATCCCTCTGCCGATTGAAAGTTAGGCGATTCGCTTCCCCAATGCCAATCATTTTCTTCGTAGGCCTGTGAATGTGATGTATTGGAGGGGGGGGGGATAAAGAAGCAAATCCTCTGTGAAATAAGTAAATCCTTCGCGAACATTGTCAAGGTCCTTTTATTGCATTCCAAAGCCTTAGGAATAATTTTATGGATGGCAGTGTAGAGAAATGATCGTACTTCGGAAAGACGTATATATACGTCTGGGAAAATTAATGCTTTGATTGAGCGAGACGTTTATATATGCCAGTGGCACGAAAGAGGTTAAGGTTGTATCGTAATTTTAGATCAAAGTACAGTATTATTGAATTCCAATACATTGTTATTGTATGAGGGGGGCGCGATGAAAATTATGGTGGAATATTGGGTCGCGAATATCATAACTTTGAGAAGCACTGGATTAAAATTAGTTAATTTAACGTCTGAATATTTTATACTTTTTAAAGGAGTTGCGCATAAATCTTTATAATATTTCGTAAACAGTATTACGTGTTAGAAAAAAAAATGTATATTTGGGTATCAAGAATTCATGAATTATATTACAATTCTTTTTTTCCCGAATAATGATAACATCAAATTTTGATTATCAATATTTATTAAATGTATTTGTACGGAGATTAAATACTGTATCATTATTTTTTACTCTGCCAAATCTTTTTAATAATGCAGAAGCTAACAAACATTGTCATCAATTTTAGGTTTAGTTTCTTAGCACATTTAAAAAAGAAGCAAATAAAATTGATGTTTATTTCTTTATCTTGGCTAAAAACGTGTTGGACAGTATTTAATTTATAGCCAAAATTAAGTTATGTTAATATATTAACATTGGCATAAAAAATATGAAAAACTCTTATTTTCGACTGTACAAGATATGTTAAAAATCTATTCTACTACCTCTTGAATTTTCCCGCACATACGAGTTTTACAGATTCTAAAGCCGATCCACTGTGCACAGAGGGAGGGTAAGGCGCATCTTACTAACGAGGCGTGGTGGGATGCTCTAATAATTACTAGAAATAAATTCTCTCTCTCTGCTTAACTCAATTCAAGACCAGACAGATAGTTTTTATGCCTTTAATAATATTCTATTTGCATATTTGCAAAGTTTAGTGAGTTCTGCTTATTAATTCTAAATACTAACGAGAACTAGTGAGCGAAGCACTACATGTACATGGTTACGGGAAAACTAAGGCAGGACTGAAATAAGAACCAAAACTAAAAAAAAAATTTCTTTTTCAATTCCTACTAATATAGCTCACTCTCTCTGTATATTTATCTTGTTCAAATTTTCAATCGTTACTAAAATGCATTTTAAAGCATTCAAATGAGCTGAAATTTTATATACAGGATTATTTTGGATGACAATACCGTGATTTAATTATAATTAATTAAAATTAAGTGATTAAATCTAATTATTCAAATAATTGCAAATACAGCTACGTTGGCATCATTTTTGGCGACTTAGGTCAAAACTTGAAAAAGTTTTTTTCTCACATTTTAAAGCGTTCATTTGAGCTGGAATTTTTTATACACAATTGTTTTGGGAAACTATACGGTAATTTAATTATAATAAATTAAAATTATTGACTTAAATTGATTACTTAAAACATTGCAGATAGAGCCACGTTAGCTTCATTTTTAGCGACTTGGGTCAAAACTTTAAAAGATTTTTTCTCCTTACGTTTCAAAGCTGAGCAATTGAACTGAAATTTTATATACACGATTGTTTTGGATGATAATGCGATACTTTAACGATAATTAATAAAAATTAATTGCCACTTAATGTTGTGATTATGTCATATGTATATACATATTTATATTAATTGTACTAATTAATAAAAATAACTAAAATAAATTTATTTTTGTTGATCTAAGTAGGAATTGTGTGACTTAGAATTTTTTTATATTACTTGTTACAAAGAAAGTGGGAGCGCCATCTATTGCAATATTCGCCACAGGGGGATAGCTTAATGTGCATGCTTGAATTTTTCCCCTTTGTTCCAGTGTAACAGTCGTTTCCATCAATCTGTGGAGTGAGGTGCTGTTGTACGTGTTCGTAGGATTTTTATTTCTCTAAAGATAACTGAATGACTTTTAAAATTTTGTCTCAATATCAAAAATTTGTAAGATTCAGCAAATGTTTGAAGACGATGCTATGGGATCGCACAAATGAAGGAGTGGTTTAACTGATTCAGAAGTGGCTGGACGTCGGCGGAGAGTGACCAGCTGCCACAAACCACTCGAAATGCAGCTGTTGTTGAAAAGGTGAAAAATATGACAATGAAATATCATTGTTTGATCGTAAGAGAGACTTGCTAAATAAGTTGCGATTAGTACAGGTTCTACAGATGCAAGTTTGTTTGGTCATGCGCAGAGCGGCTGTGAAATCAGTTCCCAAGCTTCTGTCGGTGGAACAGAAAGAGCTCCGGAAGCAGTGGCACAGGATCTACCGGACACTATCAACGCTGAACCTGGCTCTTTGAGATTTCTGGTTGTTCCTGAAAATGAAAATGTCATTGAAAGGATTCCTTTTTCAGAGTAGATATGAGATAATGCAGAACGTTATGGTGGAGTTGAGCGCCATTCCAAAAGGAGTTTTTTAGAAGTGTTTTCGGAAGTAGAAGGAATGCTGGGCTAAATGTGTGACAGCACAAGGGGCTTACTTTGAATTTGATCAGCCCCTTCGGAACGAGAGTCCCACATGCGCGCCGGCATGAAACACCGTCAGCAGCCTAGCGTCCCACCAGCGAGTCAGCGTGTTTTTCCCATACAGACCGAACGACTCACGGGTGAGCTAAGCACCTGGAATATTTTTTAAGCTCAATTATTTGTCAATAGATGACCTTATATGTCCATAAGATTTGAGATACATGGAGACCTGACCTTCTACTCGAAATGAGAGAAGTATTATACACATACACGTGGTTTTTGTTTTATAAACATAAAGGGAAGGGAATGTTTCCGAATTGAGTGCTTTGCAACTACTCTTGAAATTAACTTGTGATTTTTGTTTCTAGTGAAGATGAGAGATTTATTTTCGCTAAGGCATTTGATTTGGGTTTGCAGTCTAGTTTTTTATTGATAATTAGATCTGGTAGACAAAATTTGTATTTCTTTTCTTATTTTTTTACAAGGTCGACTTTTACAAATGCTTCAATAAAAGGTTTAAAAACTAGTACTGAAACAGAAAGTGACTGAAGTAAATAAAGTATATTTATACGAAATATATAAAGCACATGCCGTTCGTATAATATACAGAACAATATTGAACAGCGCGTTTATATTTCGGTATTTTTCTGGATTTAGGCGTAACTACACAAAACCCTCCGGCCTGTGAGTGACACTCGCAATAGAAATCTCCGGGCCTGGTGGTATGCACGCGTTTGCGTCCTTTGTCGCGAAAGGGTTAGAATTCCCTTCCCAAAAAATAACTAAGATATATTTTCTGGCAAAAGTCAGATACGTTTTCAACATACCTTGTACTTCTAAAAATTGAAGAGTTTGCACAAATGAATTTTTTTACTACATTAATACATTTTCATACAAGGAAAAAAACTGAAACTAGTTTCAATATGTGTTTTTAGTTTTTGTCAATGAATCTAAACATTAAAAAGATTATTCACAGAACTTCTTATTTTTAAAAAGTATTCTTTTCTTTTTTTCTTTCTATTTCAATTTTTTAGGACACAACTGGTATTTTATATTTATCTAAAAGAGAGAAGAACTTTTATTTTGTGAATTTCATTTAAGTATTTTTATTTATCCATTACAAAAATCTTTCATAAAAATATAAGTTTCTTTAAAAATTTCTAAAAAATTTCTACTAACGCAACTACTTTAAGGAAAAGAAAATATTTTAGCAAATTGAATAAAGCAGTTAATTTCATTTGTAGAAGTAGAAAGGTACTTTTATTATCGAAAATACATTCCTAAAATAGAACAGAAAATAATTTATTTTCTTATAGTATTTATGAACGTATGTCTTCTTATGTACAGGGAGAAGAAAAACTCATATAATTATGACTTAAATTTTTACATATAATGTATGTTAATTTGCATAACTTTAATAACAAACTCCATGCACAAAGTTATTTACAATAATATAATCAATCTGGTTATTCTCATAGTAAGGCTTATGAGAGCAGATAGTGTACAGAAAGTAAGTAAAAATGTAGAAAAATAGAATCACTATTCAAAATAACTTTAATTTGATCTGATGCGACCTTTAATGGATTCATGAAAAATTGATTCTCGTCGTCATAATGAGAAGTAACACAAAGGCTATTAACGACGGACGTAATATTGAACGACGGTCAAGTGATGAGAACGATACCTAAACTGACATCACGCTCTACACTATGCCAATATGACGACTTTGAGTCTCGCCAGTATTAACCTCTACTCGGTGGATCTTATGTCACCTGGATTTAAATCCATTACTCGACAGGAATAACTTCACCCAGAAATTTGTTAACTTTACCACTCGGTTCCGCGGCCAATCTGAATATACGTTAAGCAAAGCGAAAGAAAATAATCAAAATTCCATGAATAAATAGTTTTTGTTGTTCCTAATGACATCCGAATGATAGTTTCAGATTGAGGGGCAAGGAGTTAGTTTATGTTTGTCGTAAGTCGTAGCTTTGAGAAACTTGCACGTTTTGATTACCTTCCACCCCAATTCTTTTCGAGAACCAGGTGAACCGAGAATTCTTTTCCCTGGAGGGAACCAGGTGACCTCTCGCTCTTTTCCCACCTCACTAAACTCTCGAGAGTACATTAGGTTCAAAGAATATTTTGAATGCACCATTCCACACATTCTCTATACTTTTACCATCCTTGCCTTCTCCGGGATTCCAATCATGCTCTACGCACATTAGTCAGTCTCAGTAACCACTATACCGTCTAGGCTCAAAGTTCTTCACTCATCCTAATTATATTCATGGTTTTATCCACAATTCATATTGGGTTCTAACTGCTACCATTGTAGAGATTTCCGGTCAAATCATCAATAGTGCCGTTCAATATGTATGATGTTAAGACCAATGAAATTTAATGAATGAAATTGAAGACTTTAAGTCCTTTAGTTATTATGGTACTCTTTATTCAAAGCCCATCAGTCTATTAGAGCGTTGGTACGAAAAATAATTGGTTTTCAGCGATCTTGAAGTCATTAATTCGGTTCTCAATATTTCTCAAAAACTACTCCATATTATGTACAGCATTTTTTCCTGATGAATTGAAAACATAAAACAGTATGTTCCAGATTAGCCTGGAGTGTATCTTGATCAGGGTAATCGTGTTGACATCGTCATAAATTAATGGCTTGCGTTATTTTTGTCCTCTTGGATTAGAGTCCTGGATCACTCAAGTTCCACCGTGTAGAATAGTTGGGGCTAATTAGATGTGTCGAAACTTAAAGTTCTTACGTTCATGTGTTTTAAAAGCTGAGAAAGTGAGGTGCCACGCCATATAACATCCTACTCACTCCTCTCTACGTTCAAAATTACGATGTCAGTCGCCAATAGTCCTCAAGTAGCACTACAGTAAGATATAAGTAAACAATGGGCTGGTAAATTGTTTCGAAACGTTTCAATGGTGTTTAATGTGTGTTTGAAATTCCGCTAAGGTTTTTCATACCACAAAGTCTTTTAGGTAACCCTAAATCCAGAAGTCATATGGTTTAAAGTCAGGTCATTGGGGCCACCAATCTTTTTGGAAAGGATGTGCTGAAAATTCCGCTATTTCTTAAACTGGACATAGAATAGCTCTCTCACTAGTCTTGCAAAATGTGAAGCAGGACCAGCTTGCAAACAGTTTTCACCATCCTCCCATTTATGCTGTTAAAGTGCTGATACATTGTACACAAAAAGTGTTGCCCTAAAGAGATTTATCCATTTCTTCATTGATGGTACAAGTAGCAGGATCCAAAAGACCTATGTCCTAGGGAAAATGTTAGTAATATTACCACAATGAGGAAGTAAAAGTTGATTAGCAAATGGATTAGCCAAATGTTCCTCTTTTCGTATTTTGCAACTGTGAATTTTAACAGAACTTTCTATATAAAATTAAGCTCCATCTGTTCACAAAATTTTCAGTTATCATACCTCTTCTCTTTCATCTCTGCATGAGCTATTTAAATTAACGGCACGATCTGATTTTTGTTACTACACATTTCTTCTATGACAATAAACAACTCCAGGAACTGATTTCCGTCTCAAACAAAATAACGTGAGAATTTTAGAATTTAACCGTTTCTTCACTCTTTTGTACTCACCTAGCACGAAGAACCATAGATGCTGGATCATTTACATAATTCGATAAGCTGCATCTATTTAATAGTCTACATCTTCACCATGATCTACTTTTTCTGCTTATTTGCATTATTACACTTATAGTGAGTATATTCCAAGGAGATGATTAACCGAAGAAATATGTAGATTCGTAAAACTAATATAAAAACTTACTCGTAGCATTAAAAATTCATGCATGTATAATTCTTATAATCATATGTCCCCAAAGAAATATTATGTTCCTACCCATTAATAATTCTTATTATATTTCGTTGCAAGGGAAGGAAAAAGAACTCCATTATTCTTCCATGAAATTCTGTTAACTTTTACTGTATAATGTATTGTTTATTATTTCTTTTAAAAAACACACTCAATTTGTAAGAATATAACATCTTTTACAATTATAATGTAACATTAAAAAGCAATTTACATTTCAACAAAGTCTTGTAAAATAACAAGTTAAGTTTTTTAAGTTCTTTTTTATACCCATCAAAAACCTTATGTGTAGAAACAAGGAATTCATTAAGTTTGATGTATTGTTTCTTTAATATATATATATATATATTTCCCCTTTAATAAATGTTTTGTATTTTAATTTGTTTAATGTTCCAATGTTTTTCTTTTTTTTAAATGTATGTTAGAGTCTACTGCTCTCTATCTTACAAAAAATAAATAAATAAATAAAAATCTCCATTTTATTTTCTTCAACGGACAGCATCGTTTTCGTCGTTGCCGTGGGTGATAAAAAGAAATTTATGTAAACAGCAACGTCTGGAACGTACAGTAAACAAACATTCATTGGTAGTTTTATGTGTATTTTAAACAATCTTTTTCAGTCAAATATCGAATAAACGCTTTCTAACGTATAAGTTTGTTTATTCTGGTTGTGACTTCGTAAAATATGTTTTATCTTTATTTTCATATTTTAAGGTTTTATCCAGAGTAATCTCATTTTAAATATTTTTAAAAGAATTACATTATGCATTTTTTCTGAATATTTTACATTATAGAAGTAAGATTAGAAAAATCTGAACAATTGTTTCCTTTTAATAATGCTGGATGGTTGATTTTGACTTAAAGCCACGTAAAAAGCTATGTAAGAGCCATTGGGCATGGATGATCTCTGTATTTCGAAGAGCATGCTGCTCCCCCTCACCTTGTCTATATAGTACCTTATATTCATTTAGGAACAGCAGCCGTTATTATTTAGGCTTGGTGGTTCATAATTTGAGTCATGATTCTAATTCTACTCAGACCGAATTAATCATAGGTGACCACAAAGTTTCTGCAATGGCAATGGCTGCTGCCACTTATATATAAAACACGAATAAAATACCCTTGATTAAAACTAATTGTCAGTTATAGCTTTATTAGCTTGATAGTTCATAAGAAACAAACTTAAACAATTCGCTCTCTAATGATATAATTCAGCGATAATGAACCTGCAGCCAGCGGGCTGCATACGGCCCACCGAAATTTTTTAAGTGGGCCCGGCCATGGCCTATTTCCTTGGGAAATTCACTTATTTTTTAGAACAAAGTATTAAAAATTTGGTGGGAAATTCTTTGTCAAGAAATAAGATATATCAATTTTGGTTTTTGCTGTCGATGTCGTGTGGGTGCGAATTAACATTCTTTTTCTACTTGCAATAGTTACGGTTCGTGATAACAGACAACAGTAGCGACAATTTTACGGGTGGAACTAATTTTTAACTATCTTTCATACCTTGCAAGCGAAAATATTCGAAGTATTTGGAGGTTGACTGTTTTGTAGTGAAAAACAAACATGGATCGCAATTGTTTGATTTGTCACGAAGATGCTGCATTAAAAAATACCAATAAAAACATGAATCATTTAATGACATTTTTCTTTGAAGATCTCTTTCAAGAGGTGATAAATAGGCTTTCTGGAATAATATATGAAACAGTAACAAAGTGTTTTGTGTCAGTGGTAACAAAGACATCCTATGAAGTTTGTTATATAATTGGTAATCATACGAAACCGTTTACTGATTGAAGGTGAAGGAATGTGTTTCTTAAAATGTGTGTGTGCTTCTAATTTAGTGTTAGTGACAAAAATAAAAAGCATAAAAATTAATAATTAAAAAAACAAAACAGCAGTTACAATATTTTTATCAATTTTCCGCAGTTTAAATTTCGGATGTTATATTGGTCTTAAAGAATTTCTACCCCGCCCCCTTTTATCCTTATGTTGCGCCCGCGGGAAATAGCTGACACATGTATGCGACCCAGCAGAAAAAAAGGTTGAGTACCCCTGATATAATTCATAAGATAATAATTATAGTAATAAACGATAAAACTAATTAAGGACAAAGATAATAGAGTATCAAATACTTTGTTAGAATCATTTACAACCGGAAATCTATTATCAATATTTTCACTGAAATGAAGAGAAAAGGAAAGAGAGAGAGAGAGAGTGATTTAGTGTTATCATCATTTTCATATGAACTTGTTCAGATAAATTGGTTCAAAAGAGAACAGGATAAGACAATAGTTTTTCTTATGTAGGATCTGGGGGGGGGGGGCAGAATAGATTTCTTGTTGGTAAATTTCAATAAACCATTCAAACTTGGCATATAATTTTAATTATTTGCTTAATTTAAAAATATGTTTTAGATTAATTTTTAAATTATGTTTAAAAATTCATAGTTTTGTTTGAGGTACAAGAAACACATTAAAGTTAGTAATATTTTCCTGCCCCCTGCTAAAACAGTTCATTTTAACACTAGACTTTTTATTAATTATATATATATATATATATATAATAGGTTATTTTCCCTAAATTATTCACTACAACCTCTTGTTCATCTTTTCATTTTCTTAAAGTCAACTAAAATTTTTACTTCATTTGGAAGAATGAATAATTATGGATTTACTACGTGTTTCTAAATCCCTAGAATTTAATGGGATAAGTAAAAATCAGAATTATAATTATTAGAGATAATTGTGTGTATTATATTGAAACCAAGTAGTTTGATTCTTGTTCTTTTACAGTAAAATCGTCAGCTATTCCTCTCAGTTATTGTAATCTGAAATGAAAAAAAATCGTCAGTTTTCTATTTTGAAATTAAATTTTAACTATTCAAACAGATGTTTTCTGGTTGACTTGGAATCTCTTATGTATTTTCCTCATTCTGTTCTTAAGTATACGAAAGAATATCGTAAAATTTTAATAATTATTTAAAAAGTGAGATAAAGAGAGAAATTTAGTTATTATTTGTTATTCTTAAGAGACTATTGTATACATTAATATATTCCCCAACCAGAACTGTAAATTTTCTCGAGCTTTTGTTTAATCTTTCGCAGTAATCACTGTATGTAGAGAAATCGGCTTATTACATCGAAAACCATTGTTCCATTTGTTGAATGACATCATTTTTGTAGTCAAATATATAAGACTGGAACTTCGTTTTTTGAATTCCGTGATAAAGAAAAAGCAATTTGTGTGTGTATGCGTGTGAGCCACAAGATCAGATAAATACGGAAGATACTTCTAAATTTCAATACTATATTGCTTAGATTCCCCAACCGTACCTTAAGATGTCATCTTGTCGGCAATAAGGCGGTCGTTTTTGGTGATCTTTAAACGCATTTTCTTGATCAGAAAATCTTGCAATTTGTTCAGCATTTTGCTGTAATAGTGATGGCTTGATCTTTCATCTGGTAGTCTAATAAGATGGCTTCACGATGGTCCCCAAAATCAGACAGCGTATCCTTTTCTGCAGACTAATATTTCCTGTCCTTCTTGAAGGAAGGTGCATCGCTACACTTCCACTTCTTGCTTATCACTTATCACTTATATTGACAGATCTAAGATCCATCTATAGTTAATAGGTGACCAAAAAGCTTCTTTTCATCTTTCTCAAAAGAATCAATATTTTCCAAAGATATCACTGTGCGTTTGTTTTTGAAACGAAAACCATCGTAGGCCCTAGCGTGCTAACACCTTCAGCGCGTGCAAATTTTAGTAAATAATTTTCACCAAACTAGTCTAACTAAAATTAGTCTCATTCACGATAATTTGGATTGTCTTCTTTTGATTTAATGAGATAAAGTCAACTACTTTTTCAGTGTGTCAATGTCTTCCATAAGTGACAGTCTTCTACTTTTTGGATGGTATATGAGGAACATTTGAAAAATTTGAAATTACCTTTTCCATCTCGCGATAGTGTCATATGACGTGCATCGTGGATTTGCCAGGAATTGTATTCTTTCAAAAAAAGGAACTTAATCATGTACTGAGCCTCTAGCCTTTCCATAATGTATGTTTTTCATTCCTTAAAGAAGGAATCAAATCAATGTTGCCAACAGTCATTTACAACATTATGTGCATTAGGGTCAATTAATATGAGGAGTAAATAGTATCTAGCGTGTATGCTTCAGCTATTTCTTAGTAATAACTAGAACTTAACAATATATTATGCATTTCTTTTACTTTTTTAATGAATTAATTAAGTTCCGTAAGGAAAGTCTAATGTAGCAGTAAAAACTAAAAATTCGTTTTATGATCTATTTTGAAAAACGTGTGAGCAATTTTTTTGGTGATGGCATAATCTTTCAAATAAGAGCAAATACAACAGTATAAATTTTAGCACTAATAAGGCGAGCGTATGTTCTCTAATATTTATCAATTCAAAAATATTGCAGGAAACGTAAGTGATTTCAAAGGAATCTTTAATAGCATCAAAAGAATATTCACGCACAGTAGTTTTAGCGGAATATTTTGTAAAGTTTATAGAATATTTAATAGTTTTCGAGAAATATTTGGAAATTTATGGATATTTATATCTTAAGTATCTTCAGAGAACTTTGAAGGGGAAAAATAATAGAAACTTTGAAAAAGTGTTTTCTTTTAGTCAAAGTATTTTCGAAAAATCACAAATATTATTTTCCATGTCAAAATTCCTCATACCCTTCATTTCCTTTAATGTATCTGATATCATCAGTTTTAATTTGTCTATATTAAACTATAACACCAGTTTTGAAAAATTCTCTTAGATTTAATAATTTAAAATTCATAGAGTTTATAACCAATCACATAAAAAGTATACTTACGTAATTCTTTTCATATTTTAATTTTCTCAAAATGAATTTTTTCGTATATTTTGAAAATTTCAAACATTATAACTCAAAATACTACCGATAAATATTTTTGAAACTTGGTACCATTTTTTTCCATAATGTTTTCTAGGGCATGGACTAAAACAATGATTATAAAAGAATATTTTTTAAATTATGGTCTAGTATTTGTATAAATGTGTTGTAAAATATGGCAAATATTTTGCATTGACTCTTCGCCTAGCTTTGAAATTTTTATTTATTTATGTAACCAAAAATTTTTACTTCTTGCGTAAGAAGGTGCATAATGATTATTTTATTACTAAATTTGTTCAAATAGGCTCAATTGATTTTCATGTATATTTTTTTGAATATTCCTAAAATTTCTACAAAATTCTTTATAAATTTACCAATTTTCTGAAATTTAAATAATTTATTAAAATATTACATAAACATAGCTTATTTTCATATAAACTGAAGTTAAAAATAGGATGTACATTTCTAAGTGATATTTTTTAAGAGAAAGGCTTCGAACGTATTCTTTTACCTTAATACCATTTGAAATAAAAAAAATTTCTAACATTAAATCAAAATGTACAAGACTATTTTTTGTAAAAAAAACTTCTTAACTTTGTAGAATGTTTTCTAACACATAGGCTTTATTGAGACTTTTATTCAACGACAAAGAATTCTTTCAAAACATTAAAACATTTATTTTCTTAAATTTGTATTTAATGGAAAAAAGCAACTCACACACTCAGAACAAAATCTACAAAACTAATAATTCTACAAACATGAAATCTGGTTTCCATTGTTGAGTAGAGATCCGATAAGGATAAGTTTTGTGGAGATCGACTGACGAGGATGGTGTCGGGGATGTTGTAGATAAAAAAAACTCTATTTTTGTAACTATTAAATCTACAGAACTGAGATTTGGCAAACGTGATTTTTTTTGTTGAACAGAGATTCGGTAAGAAAAGATTTTGTATAAATCAACTTTGAGGAAAGCGTGTTATGGGCGCTTAAAAGATAAATATCCTTTCGATTCAGAAATTCAATTTCTGTTCTTTTTAAATAAAGAGGCAATATCTATAAAAATTGTTTCAAATTCAACCGAAATATTAGTACTAGGATTTGGATGTCAATATCTTAAACACAATATACAGTAATGCAACATCACCAAATATGCAGGGATATGGGCAGTTTGGTGAAAAGTTTTATATGATTAGGTACACAAATCGCTTAATTGCTTTGATAACTTTTGAATTATAGCTTTATAATTTTTAACTTTAAGTAAAAAAAAAATTGAGTAGTATGTTTTTTGTATGTTATAATTATTAAAATTATAGGTCCAAATTAGGAATAATGATTTCGTTCACTATATTTGATTGTAAGTACATTTCTAAACAAATTAGGGATCACATGGAATTAACGAAATTACACAAATATTTTGCCTTATAAACTAACGTGAAATAAATCATCCATAGTCTAAAATGTAGCAGAGAACAGAGAAGTCCATATGTAAGTCAAAGTGCATGGGGTCAAAAACGAGGAAAAGGAAATTAGTGCAGAAACCGGTTTTTTTATTGTCTCGGTGGATAAATTGAACTTTTCGGCTGTCTTTTTGAGAACAGGTGAATGGAATATATTACGACAACGTGATCTAGGGGAATTCTCAGCTTGGTGTATTATCGGTACTCTGAAATCCGGGGAATTACAAAGAACTAGAACTGTAGTGGATGCTGTTGGAGTGACAATAAGTGTCATTGTAAGACTGTGGAATCGATTCTAAGAAATTTGGCATGTTCGACGGCCAGGACAGGTTGTCCATGGATTATCACAGCATATAATGAGCTGTATATCCTGTAAACAGCTCATTGAGACAGAGCAGCCAATACGATGTGGATTCAAAAACTGTTTCTTTTGTTGGGCTACAGGACAAAAGGTCTCAATTCAAATAATCCGAAATGTACTTCAGGCGTGTGATTTTTATGTGTGTAGGCTAATGGTGTGTATTCGTTCACTGCAAGACACCATACATCTCGTAGAAAGTGAGCTTCTGAAAATCGAGATTGAAAGGAGTCAAATGCTGTTTACGAACGAGTCCGCATTCAGTTCAGAGTGTGACATCAGACGTGTTTTGATATGGCGAGAAATAAGCACTCTTGAAAAGAATCAAATATTTGTTCATGAAAAATCACATTACATAATAGGTGGTTTGATGGTATGGGCTGGTATCAGCATAGGTGGACCTATTGGTCTGTATATCACACGGAATAGCAATTTGACGGCTCAAATATATGCAAACGAGATCCTAAAACTCCATGTCGTACCTTACGCTGCAGCCATTGATGATTATTTTAGTTTAATGCAGGATAATGCCAGAAATCACACTCTACGTCTTGTGAAGGGCTTTCTTGAAGCTAAAACAATACATCGTACAGAGTGACCATCATGTTCTCTTGACCTAAATCTTATCCAGCATGCTTGTGATTCATTCGGATGACGCATTCAGCGAGATCGCAGCCTTCGCTTACTGTCAGGGACGCGAATATTGTACCTCTTGAAGAGTGGAACAGTATTTCCCAAAGTCATACCGATAAACTCATCGCATTCATGCTATAGAATGTGGCTGTTTTAGAAGTTTGCTGGAAGACCTCACGCCATATTAAACATCATGTATCAATTATAAACAATCAATTTTTTTCATTTATATCAAACATAATTGTTAGTATTCTTTAACGTTCTTTACACTATTCCAAAGAATTAAAGTTTCCTACAATTGTTTTCTTGATTCTTTTTTCTGTAATGAGCATCGTTCACATGTACTCTCCAATTTATCCCCATGCATGATTATCGTGCAAAGGTTTCTTCTCATTTTTGCTGTCTGTTTTAATTTTTTTTTAGCAGTGCATAATCACTTGTCATTTTTTTAAATTGTGAACTTAAAGATAAATGCATTTGTTTCATTTTTATTTTGAATAATTTAGCATTGGAAAATTTCCCGAAAGATGAAATACGAAAAAGTGCACAAAATATCAGTTAGACTACAAATGCCATATTTTATTAAACTGAAATATAAACTATTAAAAATATTTTGAGAAACGCATAATGAGAAAATTGAGTATTTTATTTTGATGAGTACAACATAGTCTAGACATAACAGTACTCAGTCATGTACGTGATATTGCGTGATTTTGCTTAAAATTGTAGATCTTCGAAAATAAAATGGAAATGTGAAACCTTAAAAGCACATACCTAAATATATATAGAGAGGAAATATTGCCAAAACTTGTATAGATCTCAATGTTATTGTAATGCTTATCGACTTGATATGATCTAAATGGAGATTATATGTTCCACTGTCTAGACGTCTGCAACATTTTCTACTTGGATTCATTGAGTATTTTTAGAGCACTTTGAAAACTATACTTTTAAAATGATAAACTACAATATTTGTTATAAATTTTTCGGAAAATGTTTGTAAAATATTTCATGGAGTTTTATATTACTAGTTGAGTAAACGAATGAGAGGCTTCAAAAAACTTGTATATGCCAGTCATCATAAAGTTTGTTAAAAATAATTGACTGAAAATTATTTATAAGTATATAATTTAATGTTTAATATGTTTCATGAAATATACTCCATGTTATTTTGCAGATATAATGGATAACACAAATTTTAATGGATGTGTTCAAAGCAGAATACAGCATTTATTGTTAATTCTTCAGCAGTAACAAAGGAAATGTAAATACAATTTATGTAAAATACAGAATAAAAATTAATTATCCATATAATTTTTTAAATATTGCCACTTTTCTTTTGCTGTTGATTAATTTGCGCACCAAGAAGTAAGAGGTGGATTGTTACGAAACTTGTCATCAAGGTACGTACGTGTCAAGCAAATACGTACATGATTAGAAATGCAACATGATCGGGCATTGCGCAATGTCATCAGAGGGCGTTGGATTCCGTTCTCTTCAATTATAAAACAAGTTAGCAGAACTTGTTTGAGTTTGTTTAATCGTTGCAGAGAGACGCTTTTTAACTACAGATGCCACTACGAAGCCATCGGAGACAATATGAGTAGAAGAAACGGGGGATCAGCTCAGATAGCAGCTCGGCACCTAGGCCATTATGACTTTTCTGCGAGGAAATAACGGACAGTGAACAAGAGAGAGCTTTGTTAGACGTCTGTCCAGCTACCCTCTGTAGACCGATAGCTTAGAACAGGGGTGGGCAGACTTTTCAGGGTACCGTCTGCTTCCAATTTTTTTCAAGGTGTTGCGGTCCACCCAGTATCAGTGGTCCACACAAAGCAGGGGGTCACGGATCCGGAACCTCCTCCATAACGCATGGTTTTTTCCGATCGATTATATCACAGGTATATACTACGTAAATAAATATAATTAATAATAGTTATATTTTCAATAATTTATTTCTTACTCTTCTTAGTTCTTGACAATATACAAAATGAAAAAAAAAAAAACTATGCATCCCAATATGATGCAAAAAAAAAAATGTTATTCATCGTATTATCGAATGGTAGGCATTCGACCCGGACCACCGCACCCCGTGCCCCATTTGAAAAATTCCAGAGTGCGCCCACTTCCCAGGATCGTAGGTGTGGGAGGTAAGGAAAAAGTCAACAGTATATATTATTATAACTTAATAATAAAAAAGGATATTTACCTAGGTAATGAAACGACAAACTCATTTTTTTGAAACCTCGTTTAAAGCAAAACGCAAAATATAAGCATATTAATAATAACCACAAATATAATAAAATCTATGCATTTATTATCAAAAAATTCAAAATACATTAAAAAATAAAACATTTCCATCTGAAGTTAGCTCTCGTAATTATAGTCAGTAGAAGATTTAGTCTACGTACTATCAGCCAATCTTGAATATTACTTACGTATACAATTACTAACAGCTAATCTTCAGGCGGTCACTCCAAATTGTCTTGGTGGTCCACCGATCGATCACAATCGACTTAATGCCCACCCTGGTTTAGAAGAACGTCACATCATACCACACCCATACATAACCCAAACTATCTTACGGTTCACCATCCATACACATGCAGCAAATTTACTACGGCCTTTGAGTCAGTATGTTCCATCCCTGACTGAGGAAAATGACTATTGTGGGATCTATTACATGTACTGTCATAGACACTCACTCACCATTGTCTTCATTGGGGATGACAATTGACTACAATCGTGTATATGCGTGTGGAGGCTCCGTGGTGAACGTCTCAATCCATGCCTTCACTGTAAAGTGACAAACCAGTCCCACAACTGATGTGATGGTATGGAGTGCCATCGCGTACATCTCATGGTCACCTTTAATATTGATCCATGTTACTAAGACACGTTCATGAGATTCTTCGGCTGCATATGTTACCACTTATGGCAGGACTCCCAGGACCATTTTTCAACAGGAAAATGCTCATCCACACACATCAGAAGTTTTGCAGGACTGCCTCCACACATTTTAACCCTTCTCTGGCCTGCTCGATTCCCAGATTTGTCATCGATTTAACTTATTTGGAATCATTTAGGGCAGCAAATTGGACAGCTTATGAGTTTGATTGAATTAGAAGCTCGTTTACAGCAATTATGGGATGAGATGTCATAGGAACCATACTGGGTTTGCTTGCCTCAATGCCCGACTTTATCACATCGTGCATTTATGTTAGAGGTGACTCAATAGTGTACTAAAACCTCCAATCTCCTTTGTAATTTTTCTGCAATAAGTGATACTTTTACTTGATTTTGCAATCGCTTGTTTATATCAATGTTGTACTTACGTATACAAGATTTGGCTTTGTTTTGACAATTCTTCCGTGATGTGTAAAATTATCATGGCAATGAGTATATATTTTAAAGGTAAAATTTCCCGATATCCTAAATTATTTTTTAAAAAAAATTAAAAAATTATGAATTAAGTC